>JABFEV010001768.1:0-30355 GCA_013618395.1 Fusarium domesticum
GTTGACTAGTCTAGGATCGTGATGTGGATGACAGGGTGTTCCTGTACAGAGGGGTGGGTGGTGCCTCAGGCAGGACCCACACAACAGATGTTCTATGCCATATCAGTTTCTTCTTTGGAAGTTGAGACATCTACGATTATCTGAGCAACGTCAGAATCAATCCATGTAGGGCTTATCAGGAGAAGCCAAATATGAGACTAGCATCTGTTTTCCATAGATTTATCATGACAACTCTTGAAAGACGACCTCCCTGTTTACCCTCAAAGTCCAGTATCATTTGTCAGCTCCGAGTTCTTTGACACTAACTACATCGTGTGTGTGTATAGATGCTGTGGAATATAAAACCGGGAATGAAGCGGTAATAATAACTTTTGTCTGCGTAGCCAACACCGAGAATTAATTAGTAGGAATCGGGAATTATTGCGTGCTTTATATTCATGCTTAGAAATCATAGTTTGGTGGGTATCTCGAATGATCATCTCGGAGAAATCAATATATAAATCAAGCCGAGGCGCAATAAAAAGTTGGAATAGCTTCATCAACAGCTCACTTCCCAACACCGCACTCAAAAAACTAACTTATACGACAACCTGCTCCTTGGGAAAGGTTTTCGAGGTAGAAAGTCTCCGAGAATCAATCTCACAAAAGCCCTTGCTTCATCCTTAGCCGCTCCCCGCAATTCACAACAACCCCAACCCGCCATCTTCCATCATGACACTCAAAGACATTGAGAATAAACCGGCCGCTGGGGTCCCTTACTTTACTCCAGCTCAGGAACCCCCGGCCGGAGCACCGCTCAATGTCTCGTCCGCGCCGACTCTTTTCAAGCCTCTGCGTACCCGTGGAATTGAACTTCACAACCGCTTTGTCGTTTCGCCAATGTGCACGTACTCAGCCAAAGATGGGTTTTTGACGGATTGGCATCTCGTACATCTCGGACAGTACGCTCTCCACGGCGCTGCTCTCGTCATGGTAGAGGCCACTGCCGTTGAACCCTGTGGGCGTATCAGTCCCAACGACTCTGGCATCTGGATGGATGAGCATATCGCGCCGCTGAAGCGTATCACCGACTACATCCACAGCCAAAACTCCCACGCTGCTATCCAGCTCGCCCACGCTGGTCGGAAAGCGAGCACTCTACCCCCCTGGATCGGCGGCACCGCCAACAAGACGCTTGCTCCCGAGAGCGTTGGCGGCTGGCCTGACGGTGTTGTTGGGCCGAGTGCTATCCCCTACGCGGATGATCATGCGACGCCCCATGCACTGAGCGTCGACGAGATCAAGGAGCTTGTGAAGAAGTGGCAGGATGCTGCTGTGAGAGCTGTCAAGGCTGGCTTCGATACTATTGAGATCCACGCTGCGCATGGTTACTTGTTGACCAACTTTCTGTCGCCGCTTTCAAACGTGAGTACAGTACTTGGTCATGATCCATTGTGAGATGATATTGGCTGACCAGAATGACAGAAACGTACCGACCAGTATGGCGGTAGCTTCGAGAACAGAACTCGTCTTCTTGTCGAGATCATCCAGGCCATTCGCGCCGTCATCCCTACTGAGCTGCCTCTCTGGGTGCGTATCTCAGCCACTGAGTGGGCAGAATACACCAACGAGCCCTCATGGGACCTTGACCAGAGCATCCGACTCGCCAAGCTACTGCCCGCCCTGGGCGTTGACGTTCTCGACGTCAGCAGCGGCGGCAACACGCCCTCCCAGCGCATCACCATCACACAGACCTTCCAGACCGACCTGGCGGGCAAGATTCGCGAAGCCGTTCGCGCTGACGGCCAGGAGCTCCTCATCGCTGCTGTGGGGCTTGTGTCCGACGCAGAGTTCGCTAGCAAGGTCGTCCAGGAGGATGGTGAGCCTAAGGCTGATCTCGTGCTGGCGGCGAGGCAGTTCCTGAGGGAGCCTCAGTTTGTACTTAATGCTGCTCGGGACCTGGATGTCGACGTCAAGTCGCCGAACCAGTATCATCGAGCCCCGAGAAGAAAGAAGCTGTAGGGGGTTGGTTTCAGGAATATTGTGATAGAGTATGGCGTTTATGCTAGAAGAAAGGACTGATTTAGAACATGATAAATAGAGCTGGGCTTGCTGGTTGCGAAACAGTGAGTGGTAGATAGTCATAACGAAACATATATGAGTGATGAATGAAAAATATGGAAAAATCATGACGCTTTTTATTCATGTCAACTTTGTCTATTTCTTTACCTTCTCCGCCAAGTACGCCTGATACCCGACATCCTCGAGCTTGGTCGCCTTACCCTCGACCTCGACCTTCATGCCCTGCATGTAGTTGGCCATCTTCTTCTGGTATTCGGGGAAGTGAGAGCCGAGGATACGAACAGCCAGGAGGGCGGCGTTGGTAGAGTTGTTGATACCGACCGTGGCGACAGGGATGCCTCGCTAGAAGCTGGGTTAGAAAACACGTCCATTTATACATACAAATGTATATATCAGTAAATGATGGTCACTTACAGGCATTTGCACAATGCTCAAAAGACTGTCCTGTCCATCGAGATGGGTGGCCTTGACTGGCACTCCAATAACGGGGACGGTCGTCTCGGAAGCCAACATGCCGGGGAGATGAGCTGCACCTCCAGCAGCGGCAATGATGGCCTTGACACCCCTCGCGGCAGCCGCATTAGCAAGCTCTGTCATGCGAGTGGGGGTTCGGTGAGCCGACGTGATGGTGCAGTCGTATGGCACCTCGAATTTCTCAAGAATGTCAAGACCCGCGGCCAGCACACCGAGGTCAGAGTCAGAGCCCATGGTGACTACGACAAGGGGTGACTTGGCGTTGCGCGAGCTGGTATTTTTCGTCTCTGCGGCGACTGGTCGGAGCTGCTCAGCCGAGGAGCTGAGACGCTGTTCTCGCATCGTGTCAACCTCCTTGATAAAAGGGGCAATGGCCTGCTCGAGGTTGATGCTTGATGAGGGAGTGGTGAAGGTGATGTGGCCAATCTTGCGGCCGGGCTTGGAGGCCTTGCCGTAGAGGTGCAAGTGAATATCGACGTCCTCGATATACTCAGTCTTAGCCAGCTCCACGAGCTTGTCGTGGGACTCGGGCGCCGTTCCACCCAGGATGTTGAGCATGATGGACTGAGCCGTGCGGGGAACGAGCTTGGTAAACTTAGGGATTACGTTCAAAATGGAGTGAAGTTGAGCTTTGTACTGAGAGAGCTGGGGAACCGCCTCAATGGTGTAGTGTCCACTGTTGTGAGGTCTTGGAGCAACCTCGTTAACCGCGATGCTGCCTGCTCTGTGTTAGAAATGCCAGACACGATATGACTTGACTCACCATCCTGCAGCAAGAACATCTCGACGGCAAAAACACCCCTTCCCCAAAGACTAGAGATGACCTCCTCGGCAACCTTTTGCGCCTTGGAAGCAACAGAAGCCTCCACGTTTCGGGGAGGCATGAAGACAGTTTTGCAGACGTCATCTTCATGGACCGTCTCGACGGTAGGATACGAGAAAACGCCCGTCAAGTTACCCTCATCGTCCTCGGTACGGATAACCATCACAGCCAGCTCCATAGTAAAAGGCACCCACTTCTCGGCATAGAGGGGCAACTTGCCCAATGCCTGGATGGCAGCATCAAAGTCCTCAGGTCCCTTGACCTTGAAGTTGCCGCGGCCGTCGTATGAACCCTTTCTAGCCTTGACCATGAATGGAAAAGAAAAGGCGTCGGCGGCGGCCTTCAAAGATGTGGCCAACTTGTCGCCGCTCTCGAGTGCCATCTGATCCGCGATGGGAGTGCCGCTCTTCTTGAAATGCTCCTTTTGCTCGTACTTGTCCTGGACGAGCCGAAGAGTACGCCATGAAGGGTGAACGGGGACTTTTCGTAGCTTGCCATCGGCATCGGGGACGCCCTTGGTAGCGATCTCCTCGAGAACATCAGTGTTGACATGCTCGATCTCGACTGTCAAAACATCAACCTTGGAGGCCAATTCCTTGACCTTGGCGGCATCCTTGAAAGAGCCGGTGACATGCTTGGAGTTGGAGTTGATCTGCTTGGTAGGGCAACCATCCTCGTCCAAGACGGCGATATCATAGTCGAGCGGGGCGGCAGCTTCGCAGAGCATGCGTCCGAGCTGACCACCTCCAAGCAGGCCAATGACGGGAGTTTTGACCATTCTGCCTGTGCAAGTTGTGTTTTGTCGTGTCCTTGCTTGATGTCACTTGTACAATGCTGGAGGTGAAGGCTGAAAGAAGAAGCGTGGGGTTCCGTCCTTAGTTCTGTAGAGCCGCAATCGTGAAGCGGAGGGCCGTGGAAAAATTTAGGCCGATCTCGTTTTTTTTTCCGGTTTGGTCAAAAGGTCAGAGCAGGAACGCCCGGGTGTAGTGGGGCCGGAGGGGGAGGAGAGTTGGAAATGGAAAGAGTGAAGGTCAACGTCAATGAGGAAGGAGTGAAGGTTGTGATAGATACCTAATAGCGTAAAACAAATGGGCAAGACGGCATTTGAGAATGTTATGCATTAGTACTATGCATTGTTTCATGGAGAAAGTAGTAGGCTCTCTGAGATAAGACGTTTGTAACCTAGTCTAATACATTGTTACCCGCAGAAGTGAAATGTCATGATAAACCTTCGATCCAGATCGCGATAGTAGCTGGTCTGTAAGCTAAGGCGAAGCCACCTGGACAATTAAATTGTGACTGAATGAGCAATCTTTGATGGCAAAAAAAAAAATTTCACGAAACTGTTTACTAATTCCAGGTCGACTTTCCAGTCAAGAGCCGCCTGTATACTAAACAATACGTACATTGCCAACGGAGCAGAAAAAAGGGAAAAGAAATAGACTACCGTTTGACTAAAGATTGGGCTAGATGCAGTTGATGCGAACTGGCTGGACCGATCGCTAAGCAGGGTGCCATGTTAGTGCAAAGCTTACCATGAGATATCAAAGACGTGGCCTCAAGCATTTGTAAGACGAGGCACTCAGTTGCCACATATTCTATATGAAACTACTTTGAGCATATCTATTATTATTTTCCCATCAAATCGAACCAGGCCTAGGATGCCTGAACAGGACTCTTCTACTGTGAAAACGGAGGATTAAATCCCGTCATGGCTTGATGTGGAAACCATACGTGACGCTGGTCCCTATTCCGTAGCAAAGGTCCGTACTCCCAGAGCGTTGTGTGGGACGGTTCATGGATCTGGGCCAACATTGACGACATGCATGAGTGTGTTAAAGTCAAACAAAGAGACATCGACGTCTTTTGAAAGAATCAAGCCGTATAATGCAAAGAATTCTATTCTTGAGAGAAATGGTAGATCTACATATAAATCATCACCCAAACATACAACTATCAGACCATCTCCTAATACTGTCATCCTTGACTCATTGTTGGATCAACTTGGCGATCATGGGCCCAGCCTCATGGTCTCTAACTTCCTAACAATGATCCCTCCACCAGGCAGGTAGGTCCCTTCAAGCAGCCGCCCCGGAGCTGGAGGCTGCGGCGCCATCCCACAAGGCGGGCATGGCCAATCAACTCTCCTCATTCACCCTGCTTCACCTCCTCCTGCTCCAGAAACGGACTAGCTCACCCTCCACTAGCTCACTCAAGACCCATTAGTTTGCTTGAGCATGTTGAGCTTTGCCCACTGCAAACCCGCCGCCCGGAAGGAAGTGGAGGGGTCGTGCTTCCCAGGTGTCACCGAACCCGCCAAAAGAGTGAAAAAGGGACACTTGTTCAATTGAAAGTGTCCCCCCCAGCCGCGTGCTCCTTCTCAGGTCCAACCTCCAGCTTAAGGAGGAGCCTACTTATTGCCTCCCACCTCCGTCCTCAGGTACAAAACTGTCCTTTCGTCTCCATCATCAAGCTACATATCTCCTTCACCTCTTTCTTCCTTTTTCATATCATTGATCTGTCTTCTAGCGAAAAGCCTTCTTCTGTTTTTCTAGGATACCCATTGCCTCTCAATCGACAGCCCACCATGTATCATAAGCGTGTCGCCTGCGGCCTCATGGCTGCTATGGCTGCCTTTGCCTCTGCTGCCGACTCCGATGTCCACCAGCTTACTCAGGACAACTTTGACGAGTTCGTCAAGACCAACAATCTCGTTCTTGCTGAGTGTGAGTTACCATTTCCTATCTTGTGCATCTCTCGGCGGCATCCTCGCCTCCGTGAGCTTGACCTTGACTAGCAGCCTGCTGACAAAACCTCCCGACTATAGTCTTCGCTCCCTGGTGTGGCCACTGCAAGGCTCTCGCCCCCGAGTACGAGGAGGCCGCTACCTCCCTCAAGGAGAAGAACATCAAGCTCGCCAAGATCGACTGCACTGAGGAAGCCGACCTCTGCAAGACCTTCGGTGTCGAGGGTTACCCCACCCTCAAGGTCTTCCGTGGCGTTGACAACGTCAGCCCCTACTCCGGACAGCGCAAGGCTGCTGCGTAAGCCACAATAGCCAATCCCTACAGTTTGATCTCATGCTAACAAGCTCGCCCCAGCATTACCTCCTACATGGTCAAGCAGTCCCTCCCCGCCGTCTCTATCCTGAACAAGGAAACCATTGAGGAGTTCAAGACCGCCGACAACGTCGTCGTTGTCGCCTACCTTGATGCCGATGACAAGACCTCCAACCAGACCTTTACCGCTCTTGCTGAGGGTCTCCGTGACACCTATCTCTTCGGCGGTGTCAACGACGCTGTTGTCGCTGAGGCCGAGGGCGTCAAGGCTCCCGCCATTGTCGTCTACAAGTCCTTTGACGAAGGCAAGAACACCTTCACTGAGAAGTTCGAGGAGGAGGCCATCTCTGCTTTCATCTCCAAGGCTGCCACCCCCCTCGTTGGTGAGGTTGGTCCTGAGACCTACGCTGGCTACATGTCCGCTGGTATCCCTCTGGCCTACATCTTCGCCGAGACCCCCGAGAAGCGCAAGGAGCTCGGTGATGCCATCAAGCCCATCGCTGAGAAGTACAAGGGCAAGATCAACTTTGCCACCATTGACGCCAAGTCTTTCGGTGCCCACGCCGGTAATCTGAACCTCAAGACTGATCAGTTCCCCTCTTTCGCCATCCAGGAGATCAACAAGAACCAGAAGTTCCCCTACGACCAGGACAAGGAGATCACCCACGACTCTATCGCCAAGTTCGTTGAGGACTTTGTTGGGGGCAAGATTGAGCCCAGCATCAAGTCTGAGCCCATCCCCGAGACCCAGGAGGGCCCCGTCACTATCGTCGTCGCCAAGAACTACAACGACGTTGTCATTGACAACGACAAGGATGTCCTGGTTGAGTTCTACGCTCCCTGGTGCGGTCACTGCAAGGCTCTCGCCCCCAAGTACGACGACCTTGCCAGCCAGTACGCCGCTTCCGAGTTCAAGGACAAGGTTGTCATTGCCAAGGTTGACGCTACCCTCAATGATGTCCCTGATGAGATCCAGGGCTTCCCCACCATCAAGCTCTTCCCCGCCGGTGGCAAGGACGAGCCCATCACCTACGGCGGCTCTCGCACTGTTGAGGACCTCGCTGAGTTCGTCAAGGAGAACGGCAAGCACAAGGCTGGCCTCTCCATTAAGGAGGAGGCCAGCGAGGAGGCCGCACCTGCGGCTAGCGAGGAGCCTGTCGAGGAGGTGGTGGAGGAGGATGCTCACGATGAGCTGTAAACAAAATATGATGTGATTATACTACACGAAAGGGCATATTTGATTTAATGGGCGCGGGCTTGACGGTGTACTCGTGTCGATGCACCATGAAGGTTTCATAGTATATGCAGCTAAAGAAGACTTATCAATGATTAACCATGTTTTTTATGATATTTGTATACATAACGAACCGGAATGGAAAAGAGAAGATTGAGAGATGGAATCGGTGTTCGTTTTTTGCTTTGAATCTACAAACGTGTTCGTAACGTGACGTAGTACAGGTTTACATAGAGGATCCGGCGATATGTGCCGAGGGCTTTGAGACATTTCGAGAGTTGGGCAGACACAACGGCCCTCATTGTGATCCAAACAAATCCATGCCTAGCTACTAACAGTATCGGAGAAAGCTTCGCTCGTGTTTGGATCTTGTTGTGCATTTTCGCCAGTTATCCAGCCATTACTTCTTTCCCTGAGTCCTCTGCTCCAAGGCCTGGACGTAGTTGGTAAGCCGGGTAACGGAGGCCTGGAGAGTCTGTAGACAGAACAATTGGGTCAGTATAAGGTTATTTCATCAACAAAAAGGACGAGCGGATCAAAATGCAGTAGAAGTTCGGTTTCAAACGTACGTAGATGTCCTCGGTGAGAAGGTCGTTTGAGATCTTGTACTCCTTGAGGAGATAGCTATAGGCGGCGCCTCCGGAGAGGAAGCTACCAAGAAGGAAGCCAAAGAGTCTGCTCACAAATAACGCGCCGGTCAGTAAACGGGCTTCTCGCACTGGACACATTCGCAGAGAGCCCAGATGTCGAACTACTCACCCTCCTCGGAAAGCTCCCATTGGTTTCCGGGGTGGCAGAGGAACGGCATCAGCCATCCGTCGGGCCGACGTGTGGAAGCTTCGCGCAGCGAGCGCGTGGCTGCTGGACAAAAATCTGGGAAGCATTGACATAATTTCGGCGGTCGCGCGTTGTGGAGGAGGTTCGAGGAAGAGGTGCTGGGAGGTGAAGCTTCGATGAGAAAGCGTTGTCGTCAAGGCTGGGTGCTCGGAATATCCTGGGATGAGAAAGTGACCAAGAGCTACTAGGTACATTGTGCTGGCGCGTGATTGGCTGCGTCACCCACTCTGTTATGGATGCGTAGGGGGCGCAACGGGCTCCGGAGCTGGCTTGGTGGATTTTCCGGGGCATTTTCAACCTGGAGTTCCTGACTAGCAAGTCGGTTCCCTCTTCAGTCTTGTTGACAAAGCTCATGTTTCCCTTACTCATGCCACAATGAACAATTTTGGGGTCATCGAGCTCGCCGGCGCAAAGACAACTGCTGCACCTGGCTGGGCCTATGTCCCCGATAACACAATCAACCGTTCGACAGCACCAGCCAACAGGAAGCGTGCACGGAATGTCCCAGGCGTGACGCTGGGTGACTTGACCGCCCGACAAGACACGAAGCGACGAAAGGATGTTGAAGCACTGTATAAGGACGGCTGTAAGGATAATACCATACCGTTGCCGGTGCGGAGTGGAAGAAGTATGATGATAAACGTTGGGTATTTTGCGACGCTTGGTACTAATACAGAGAAGCTCAGGGAAAGCATACGCCCAACGTTCGCAAGATTCTACAGTCGCAGAAGACGTTCGGGAATTACCTAGACGACTTCTTGGCAATGCAGGCACTCGCCGAGAGTAATCCTGCACTATCCCGTTCCAATACATCCGGCGCGAACAACAAGCGACCTCCGGCTAGCAAAAGAGAGACTCCCACATCATCGCGCCAACCCGACGACATCGTAATGGCAGATGCAGACCTCCCACCTGTCCTCCCACCTGTCCTCCCACCATCCTTTCACCCCCCGCCGAAACCGCACTCAGGCGACGACAATCCCCTACTCGCGTCGCGTGTACCAACGATGCCGTCCGACGAAGAACTCCGCAAGCTTCTGGCGCATCCGCCGCTAAACTACGGCGAGGTCACAGGGGACTGGGACGAGAAATATCCAGTGAGAATGTTCTGCGAGGTCTGCGGCTACTGGGGACGAGTAAGGTGTATGAAATGTGGAACGAGGGTTTGTGCTTTGGAGTGTCTGGAGACACACCGGGAAGAGTGCGTGACTAGATATGGGCTTTGACGAAGATACGGAATTCGAATTACGTGGTGCAAGGGTATGGCGTTTGGGCATATTTGGAGAAATTGGTCTGATACCCCTGGTTTTTGGTTTTGAAGGTTATGGTGTACAAGATACGGGGCTAAGACTATCGATTGTATGATGAGGATTTTAGTCGACATTTGTCACCGATTTCTAGGCTGAATAACTTATACATAGGAACATACAAGAATGAGTGATAATGAGAGTAAGTGTTACATTGTGAATCTTGTCATGATCATTTGATACAGCGTATATGTCGTCTCTACGAGGGGAGTTCGCTCAGCGTCCGTTAGTATCAATTTCAACCCCTCAAGCATCATATCATTTCTAAGCACACAGACCATGAAACCCGGATGTAATGGCTGGGACATTTTCACGAAGCGATAGAAACCGACAAACTCATGTTGATGGTAATGGGCAGATAAGGCCGCCGAAGATCTACCGATATGATCATGCAGGGAGCATCCCCTAAGTTAACCCTGTATCAATACTCTGTACTAATCCTGGCTCTGCTCAGTGACTCAACCCCACCTCGTGTGTGTGTGTGTGTGTGTGTGTGTGTGTGTGCCCCGCCATCCCGTCCTCCCAAGGAAGACCGCAACTTTCTTCACACCAACAACTGACAACGATCGCGAGTCCTCACAATGTCGTCAGAACAAGTTGATGTCCCTAAGGCGGCTGAGGGCGCTCCCGAGCAGAGCATCCCTTCGCGCCCTGCGAAGCAGCCCAAGGAGAAACAGGCAAAGGAGAAGCCTGCAAAGGGCTCCAAGTCTTCTGGTCTCGAGGTTTGTAGCCCCTCCCTTTAGTTTCTCTCCTGACCGATTGACCATGGGTTCATGGGTTCATGGGCAAATGGGCAAATGGGCAATAAACGGCCTTTTTCTCCCCTGTCTCAGGTCAATACCTAACCTTTTTTGCTGTATAGCTCCCCGATACTCCCGAGTTCATCAAGCACCGACTTGATCTTTTCGACAAGATCAAGGCCCGACAGGACGCCGAAATCGCTGGTGGGTAGTGAATCGAATCCGCAGAGTCTACCCCTCGATCCGACTCGACTGACCATATGCGTAGCGAAACCTCGCGATGAAATCACTGTCTCTCTTCCCAACGGAAAGGAGGAAAAATGCGTGGCGTGGGAGACTACTCCTGCGGCCATCGCCAAGGGCATCTCCAAGTCTTTGCTTGAACGTACTGTCATCTCCATGGTCGATGGCGAGCTTTGGGATCTGACCCGACCCCTGGAGAAGAGCTGTAAGCTCGAGCTTCTCGATTTCGAACATACCGAAGGTAAACCAGCAACGATGGGAAATGGCGGACGAACTTGTGCTGATGTTATCAACAGGAAAGAAGGTCTTCTGGCATTCTTCGGCCCATATTCTTGGAGAGGCTGCTGAGCGACGATTCGGATGCTATCTCTGCAACGGTCCCCCTACTGAGGACCCCCCAGGTTTCTACTATGATATGGCCAACATGGGAGAGTATGTGCCGTAACTTGTCAGCCTATGGTGCTTTGTGGCTAACGAACACTTAGGCAATCGGTCACTGATGATGACAAGAAAGGTCTCGAGCAGCTCTCGAACCAGATTATCAAGCAAAAGCAGCCTTTTGAGCGTCTCGAGATGACCAAGGAGGAGCTCCTCGAGATGTTCAAGTACAGCAAGTACAAGGAGTACTTTATCAACCAGCGAGTTCCCGATGGCACCAAGAGTACCGTTTACCGTTGCGGTCCCCTCATCGATCTCTGCCGAGGTCCTCACGTTCCTCACACTGGTAACATCAAGGCCTTTTCTGTTCTCAGGGTATGTTTCGTATCAGCAATTGTGGCATGAAGCATGGACGACTGACTTGAATACAGAATTCGGCCGCCTACTGGCTCGGTGACAGCGCCAACGAGTCCGTGCAGCGAATTGCTGGTATTTCGTTCCCTGACAAGAAGCAGCTCGAGGAGTACAAGCACTTCCTTGCTGAGGCTGCCAAGCGCAACCACCGAAAGATTGGCCAGGACCAGAAGCTCTTCTTCTTCGATGAGGTTTCTCCCGGCTCTACCTTCTTCCTGCCCCACGGTGTGCGTATCTACAACGCCCTGTTGGACCTCATCAAGGGCGAGTACCAGAAGCGTGGTTTCGTCGAGGTCATGACTCCCAATGTCTACAAGTCCGACCTCTGGAAGGTTTCGGGTCATTGGGGTCACTACGAGGAGAACATGTTCACCTTTGACGTCGAGAAAGAGCGTTATGGCCTGAAGCCCATGAACTGCCCTGGCCACTGCAAGATCTTTTCTCACACCGATGTCACTTACAAGGACCTCCCATGGAGGATGGCAGATTTCGGTGTGCTACACCGAAACGAGTTCTCGGGTGCTCTGTCTGGTCTCACGCGTGTGCGTCGTTTCCAGCAGGATGACGCTCATATCTTCTGTACTGTTGATCAGGTATATTGGAACATGTTGATGTGCTGATGGATGTGCTGATGACTGACGATGTTTATAGATCAGGGAGGAGATCGAGGCATGTTTTGATTTCTTGAGCGGTGTCTACGGCATCTTTGGATTCTCTTTCAAGCTCAAGCTGTCTACGCGCCCTGAGAAGTACGTTGGCGATATTACTACCTGGGACATTGCCGAGAAGAAGCTCGAGGAGGCACTCACATCCTTTGCCGAGAAGAACAACGCCAAGTGGGAGTTCAACCACGGTGATGGTGCTTTCTACGGCCCCAAGATTGATGTTACCCTCTACGATGCGCTCCGTCGAGACCACCAGTGCGGTACCATTCAGCTCGACTTTAACCTTCCCCGACGATTCAAGCTTCGATACGTGGCAGGCAAGGATGAGACGGGTGTCAGCGATGGAAGCGACCCTGCGGAGGAGCTCCCCGCTGGCTACTCTCGCCCTGTAATGATCCACCGTGCCGTCATGGGCAGCTTTGAGCGCATGTTTGGTGTTTTGGCTGAACACTTTGCCGGCAAGTGGCCTTTCTGGCTCAGTCCTCGACAGATCCTGGTCGTTCCAGTTATGCCGGCGGTCAACGACTACGCCAATGAGATCCGGGATGTCTTCCACAAGCAGGGCCTGTACATTGATGTGGATCTGAGTAGCAACACTTTCCAGAAGAAGATCCGAACTGGTCAGCTGGAGCAGTACAACTTTATCTTTGGTGAGTGACAAGGCAGACATCTAGACAGACAGATGGATGAGACATATATTTGGGATGATGGAAGCTAACAATACCAACAGTGGTTGGTGCCGAGGAGGCTAGCTCACGCACGGTCAACATCCGCAACAGAGATGACCAGAGCACTCAGAACAAGGGTGAGCTGATCCCCATGGATCAGGCTCTTGAGCAGCTCGTCAAGCTCAAGGAGGAGCGACGACTTGTGAACCAGATGTAAGTGTGTGAGATTGGTCATTTAGTGGATGAAGGAGACGGAGATTCAAACGATTTAAAAAAGGAAACATGATGGGTTTCTGGTGTTGAATTGAAGCATGTGGATGCGATGTTAAATGGAAACCTGCATGATGAGACCAATGTTACGTAGAGGGATATGTTAGAGAAGCGGTCAATGAGAAGAAAAAGAAACACGCGCAATGAAATGAAACAATATGTATTATGTGACGAGTTTGGAAGAGTGGCAGCAAGACACAATGAGACTCGACCATAAAACCCTCCAAGTTGGATCTCGATCCTACCAACGTTGGTATGCCTTACGTTAGGTAGTACTCCGTAGAAGAATAGCAGATAGAGGCTCAGCATAAAGATGAAGCTAGACAAGGAAAAAGAAAAAAAAGGGGGGCTGATGGTGATTGTGTGTGTGGTTAGGATTGAGAGAATGCAGCTTACCATGTCTAGGTTTCTGAGATTATTTGATACAAGGAGAAGTGAACCTTTGGGTAGTACAAGGCGTAGATTCGAAGAACCAGTTTTTAATTGTCTATTTGGTGTTATTTTTGTATTATACATCTATGATCAACTCTTGAGAACAAACAACTGACCAAGCAAGTATCCGTTATTCAACAGCCTTTTTCCCCCCTGATCAAATGTTTGCCTCGATGGTGGAAGTGTAGCACAGAGATCTCTTCCGATCAGATCGTCTTTTTGCCCGATCTTTTACTGTGTTCTTCCTTTTACTTTTTGCTTTACCGGTTGGCAAACCCTTGTCATCCCCTCCCCCCTCTCCCCTCTCTTTGAAGAAAAAAAAAACCCATCCTTTCTTGTATCTGTTTGATGATGTTTTCTTTTCTTGGGGTTTGATGTGCATCAGGATAGGATGCACAGCAGGGATTGAAAAGCCGAATTGTAGATGGACGAATGAGAATGGAATCATTTACTGTTTGTGTTTCGTCTGGAATGTGTTGCTGTTTTTTGCTTCACATCGCCTACTTCTCTCTCTCTCTCTTTCTCTGCCTTTCACCTTAAGCTGTGACATGATAGATCGTTTAACCCAAAAAAGAAAAATGGAGTTTCTCCTAAAGAGAGAAAGAGCACTTGTGAAAAAGAGGAGTGGTGAGGAAGTTGGGGTGGGCTCGTCATGTGGCAGACGAAGTGACATATCAGATTTAAGACGGACAGAGTCCACTTTTTGCGGACAAGAAGTTATGGTGGGATGCAAGAATGATGAAGATGACGCTTGGAAGATGAAAAGGTTAGGGAAGGTTATGAGAGAAGATACATAGATGGATAGGTAGTAAGAGAGAAATGCCGAAGATAGACAGATATGGAGATAGAGAGAGAGGTAGATTAAGGAAAAGTCAGGCTTTAGATGCCGTTAATACATCTAGCATCGATCATTAAGTAAATCATAGAATATGATTGGTGGGCCTCAGCTCTGTGATAGTCACATTCTGCCTTCCTCAATATCTCTCCATGCCAGACAAGGCTATCATCAGAAGACAAAAAGGAGAAAGAAAAAAGACATCACGTTACACATAACCCTTGGTGTTTACTCTCACATTCATGACTCTCCCCCTCAGTGCTACCCTCTACCCTCCAAAACATTCACATACCCTTGGTTTCTGGGTCCGTTATGCAAGATTCCCAAGAGAGGGTTTGGGGTTTTCTTTTTTTGGTGGCCGGCATGTTGATGTTACGTCGTCTGCATTCTTCTTTGTCTTGATGGGGTTGACAGGATAAACTCGATAAAGAAGCGAAAATAAAAATAAAAGGGGAAAGAAAAAGGACTTGACACTGTTCTTTACTAAAGTCGGTTTCGATCATTACCTATTTTCATTCTCTTCCAAACTTCTGTCATGTTACATTATTTCAGTTGACTTACAAGCACACATATTCTCCGTACCGCCCTCGCCCAACGTTGGTGACACAAGCCTTGGAATTTGTTTCCCCACTCTGTCTTGTGTGAGGGAGGCTGGGGAGGTGGTGAGCTGAGGTGGAGAGAAGAGTGGAGGGGGAAGAGAGGTGAGAAGGAGGGCGGAAAACAAGTCGAAGATTGAGGCCTACCAATGTATCGTCCATCCATCTGCCTCTTTGGGGAGAGGAATAGGCAGGTTTGGGTGGTGTAAGAAAGGACACGTTTGCACATGATTTATATAGCTAGAAATTAAGACGATATCCCATGATGTGTGCTTGATCGAGTAGGAGTTTCAAATCTCTGTAGTACGCGGCTTGGTCACCAGGTCTATTCTACAATCTTCCTTTCTTTTTCGTTGTTACGTAGTTGTATAACGGTTTCCAGGTGAGTGTGCCAATGAGAAAGAGGAGCAAAAAGTCTCATATTTCGGAGCATTACCATTAGCTAACTACGTGCTTGCTGTTGCAGTTAGCGTTGAGGATCATCAAGATGGTTCATGATGGCTCGAGTTTTTGACTCTGTCATGTATCCTATTCCAGATTCAACATGTCAATATACAACTAAGACCTGGTAAAAAGCCAAGCAATGCCAGAGAATTTCGGCTTGCTTGAAGTGGGCGTCAAATAATGACAGATCGTAAGTGTACATATCGCATCTCACAATGGAGCTTTGTCTCCCTCTCTGTTCGAGTCGTTCGTTGCGCCATTTTTTCTCTGTGATTGTCGCCTTTTCGCGGCGTCTAACGTCGGGGTGAGGTATAATAGGTCTTCACTCTTGAAAAACAATGATAATAAGGGCACGAGAACTCAAGGGAGAATGGGTCGACTTTTCTGGACTCGTTCTTCCAGGGCCCCTTGCTCTGTAGAAATTCGACACACAGGTAGGAAAGAATGACAAGGCTCCGGCGCTAGGGACGGTCCAGAGGCGGAAGGGGAGAGTCAAAGCGGGAGGTCTGTGAGTTTGCAGGCCAGGCAGTCAATGGGTACTAGGTATATCCACACTGGAAGAACAACCATTACGTCAATTTTATCACTTTCACCATTACTGTATGCCATGGTAGTAGCCCATAGACGAGAGAAAGGGTAAAATTGCCTAGGTCCCTTGACCTACCCTAAATGCATGCATGCAAGAAGGAGGATCCTCATACTATGTAAAGGGAAAGGAAATGACATGTGTGCTGCTGTTGGTCGCCAGCAGCTGTGACAAGCCGTGACATGCCGTGACAAGTTGACAGGTTATGTACAGCCAGCCAACTTCTCAGTCTATCCACAAGTTCAAGCCACTCTTCAGCATCGGGTCCGTTCGCTGTGATTGCTCTGTTTGGCACCATGTCCGTGTCTTCCGTTTTGGTTTTCTTATGAGGAAGAAAGGGTGGGTTTTGCGTTCCTTTGCTTTGGGCTTTTTGACGTCCCATGCTTCGTCAACGCATGTCATCCATAACTTGGAGCTCTGGGTGAGCTTTTGTTGTTAACCTAATCTACTAGTACTCATGCATGATAGTCAAATTCAAACATGTCCCATCCAAACCTTTCAATATCCGGGCAATATACAGCATCTACGGGAGGTAGACATGTACGTCGTACATACATTCATTCTGCTTCAAGTACTCCGTAGCTCTTGCTGAAATAAGAACGTGGCGCATTGAGCTGGTTCCGATCCTAGCAACTAGCAGCTTCCTCACGCCGATACTTACCAGGTTACGAGCTGCTCCGTACCGAAATAGGTCCAACGGTGCCATCTTCCCCACGGCGATCCCCTAGATGTTCCCCCCTGTGCCGCCGGGGGCAGCAGCACAGGCAGGCAGGTAGGCGAAACTGTAGGGGCAGGTTCAACGTAGTTGTACGTTTCCCTCCATTGTCACTGGTCGGGCACGCACTCGACCCTCTCTGATAATTGTTACATTTCGGAAAGGCCTTCTTTTTTCCTCCTCCTCATCTGTCGTATCCTTTCCCACTGGTGACCTCGGGATCCTCATACTCGACAAACAAGAGTCGGTATAACACAACACCCTGACTCCCATCCTTCCATCCATCCATCAACTCGCTTGCCAGGGAAAAATGTCTCCTGAACTTTGGATCTTTCCAGCCTCCATCTATCTCATCTCAACTCATCTCATCTAATCTCAACTAGGGCCATTTGCATCCTCTCAACCGCAACAACACCCCCAACCGAGCAACCATCTCTTAAACCGCCAACGTACATATATGTAATTCCAACTTCATCTTCGCCGTTGCCACTATCTTAGCGTTGGACCCCACACCATCGTTCGACTTAATTCGATCTCGTTATCCTCCCCTCTAATTAGGAGGCGATCAAGCACACGCATTTTCGGGTCCCACGACCCGGCGCCATCGGCCCTCTCTCTATCCCGCCCACCTCTGCTCTTTGACGCCCTCGCGCGCGCGCCCCCGCCCAAAAGGCCCCAAAGTTTCCAGCATCGCCAGATTTCCAAGACACTCTTGGAACAAGAAGCAACTTCTTTTAGTGCCCGATCGCCTCAGCACGCTTACTATTGCCCGCCAGCTCTAGTCGCCTCTCGATCTGGCTCTTTGGCAAAGCCTTCCTGGATGCAGAAGCGCCGCTCTTAAAGGGCTAGAAAGGTTCGCTCATCCCCTTCGCTCCGCGTTCTGGCAGATTTGGGTCTTCTTGGTTCACGATGCGCCGTGCCTCCCTCACAAAGCACACCAAGGATCGCCATCGAGACGACACCGTTGCTCCCCAATCTGTGGCTGCCCCTTCTGTCATCCACCTCAATACCCTCGACCGGGACGGCGCTTTGAAGGCTGTCCCTCATAAGAGTCCGAGCCAGCTCGAGTCTGTTCAAGTTCCGCCATCCACCGTCGCCCTTGCTATCCAGCCTCCGACTTCCATCTCCGCCTCGAACCCCGCTGCCGTTGACGATGCGACCTACAGCTTGAATACAATCCTCAATCGTCACCTCGACCAGGATCATCGATCTCATACTCAACCTCAAATCCATATCGATACTACTGTCCCCGCCACTGCGCCCGACGCGTCTGTGACAGATACATTCCCTGCCGAATTTGACGCCGTCTCCGCTGCCGCTACCGACACCGTCGCTACTATATTCAACACCTCAGCTGCCGTGGCCAACACGTCCACTCCCGCCTCTTCAACCTCTTCCCTTTTTGTCGAGACCGTCGAGCCTCTTCGGCAAGATCCAGCCGACGGTCACATTGTTCCCAGCGTCGGCTGTAATACTACCGGCATAGACCAGCAAGAACTTGACTCGGATAGTGACATCGATCTCGATCTCGATCTCGAGGCATCAATCCCACCCTCCTTGGATAGTTTACTCCTTCCCAACTATTCACATTATCACGACATCGACCAAATTAACGGCTACGAACTAGATTACGATGTTGATATGAGCGATAGTGATGGTGGTGCCCCTCTCGACGACGATATCTCTCCACCGCCAGACTATTATCCCCAACAGTTTCAACCCTCAAACACGTATGAGTTGGACAATGGGGCCCAAGTGCACCACTCCGCATCAATCAGCTACCCTTTGCAACACCATCATCACCAATACATACCCTCCTTAGGTGCTGGTGTCATCATGGACACCCCTCTCCCTCCGAACCCTTGGGGTCCTGACCCCTTGGATTTCCCAACTCCGCCCCAGCTTTTGCCCGAAGCTCCTATACCTCCAGAAGACGACCTCGACGGTCCTTTACTCATAAGCAACCCCAACCCGACGGTGATGGGGTTTGAAAACCCCGGCCTCATCGACTTTTTGCGACACTGGGCCCATCAGGCTCGCATGTCCTCACCTCTGGCTAGTATGAGATTCTATGCACCACTACCTGAAGATATTCGTCGACAAGCACGTGCCTCGCTCGACCAGGTCACATATGACATGCTCCATGGCGATTATTGCGATATGCAAGGCATGAATTGGACAGCCATGGGTACCACGAGAAGGCATGCTCGTGAGCAGCGTCGCGCTACGTATAGAAACTATGTCAACCAGCCTGGCTCTGATCAGTGGCATGTAAGTCTACCCTAACCTCTGCCTCGCACGAGACTTGACCACTAACTCACTGTGACACAGTGTCGCATGAGTGACGCCAACATTCAGTCTCCTGAGAGTTTTTTTCGTTTCCAAAAATACTCAGTTCGCCGGGATGTCCACTTAGCCCATTTCCAGCTTAGAAGTGTACTAGCATGCCCTTCTCGTACTCAAGCCTACTATTCAAGCACCAGGGGTGTGCACCGCATCAACCCCGTGTCAAGCAAGTCGGAGCTGGCGCTTGATATCAGCAACACGAGCGGTCTCGGTGCCCACATAACTACCCTCGATGCCAATCACGGAGTCTTGCTCGCCGGGACTTTTATCGGAGAATACTATCTCAAGAACATTGATTCCGATCAGAAGAGGACGTTTTCATATGGTAATATTACACCAAATTATAGCGGCATCACCAACCACATCCAGATACATCTACCACGACGGTCCGGCGGCCCCGTAGCAGCCATCTCCAGTAACGATGAAGGATTTCGTGTTATGGATCTCACGACTGAAAAGTTTATAATGGAAGCCAAGTATCGCTTCTCGCTCAACTGCTCTCGCGTGTCGCCTGATGGTCGCCTGAGAGTCATGGTTGGAGACGACTTCAGAGCGATGGTTACCGATGTTGAGACCGGTCAGATTCAGCAAGAGCTTGCCGGACATAGGGATTTTGGCTTTGCCTGTGACTGGTCTGATGACGGGTGGACAATAGCCACAGGCTTCCAGGACAAAGGAGTCAAGATTTGGGATGCTCGCCGATGGTGCAATGCGAATGGCATCGGCACGCCCCTCTGCACAATTCGGTCTGAGATGTCCGGTGTCAGGAACCTACGCTTCTCTCCAGTTGGCAGTGGGCCGAGGGTTCTCGTGGCAGCCGAGGAGGCGGACTATGTCAACATGATTGACGCTCAGACATTCCGCACGAAACAGACAGTCGACATATTTGGCGAAACCGGAGGTGTCGCCTTTACAAACGATGACCAGAATCTCAACGTGCTTGTCAGCGACCAACATCGTGGCGGCTTGCTGCAGCTTGAACGATGTGGTGGTGGCCCTGAACCCTACTGGGACAACTCATGGCGACGATATCCAGACGGTCTCTCATGGCGAAATAATCGAGACAACGGACTTAACAGGGAGAAGTCATATTCTCGTCCGCCAATTTCTTCAGATACCATGGCACTATTCTAGACAGCCCATGCAGTCAATTTGTGCAGGCTAGTCCGCCCACACCCACGATTCTATATACTCCGAAGCACTCGGTCTTCTTCGCTTCCCAGATTTCGCCTGTCGTCCATTCAAGTCGACGACATCACTTCTCAGTGATATACCCATTTATTTCCGCTTCACCAGGTTACATGTGTCTGGGTAACACATCATGTTTGGCACATGACCTATATATATGTATATATATACACTCCTTGACTATACGACTGTAGCAACTTTCACATGCCGTCGAATTAGGTTGCGTTACGGCCGGATGCTCCCACAATTTTTTCCCTCTGTTTCTATGCAGATCTCTTTTTCTTCCCTTCTAGGGTGGTTAGCAAATCAACCATCTGTGCAGCAAGGGGCTATGCATCTCATCTATGGGGAATTGGGTTTATACGGGGATACTCGGCAACGGAACCTGAACGGCTTTTGCATTTCACATAAGCTTGCAGGAAAGCATTTTTCTTCTTTGGTTCGGAGCGAGATTTGTATGAAATAAACATCGTTATTCTCATTGCGCGATTGGTTTTATGTGATGGCGATGTCGTACATAGTTGCCGAAATGAAGTTGAAAATAGCAGCGGAGCGTGTGCTTGGGATAATGCTGGTCATCTTTGACAGAATGACGGGGTATATTTTGTATATTCTATCTTTATTTGTCTACCGGTAAACGACTACCAAAGAGACAGAAGAATAAATAAGAATTATAATGAGTAGCCTCTTGGGACGATGATGTACTGACAACTTACTTAGTCGAGCAACGCACGCACATCTTCAATATGATAAAAGGTAACCTCATATTCCTCAACTCCGATCCTTCTTGTTGGCCATATAGAGACCACATCTACAAGTCACAGTCGCATAGCTCTGTGTGTCATCGTCATTGCAGGACCCAGAAGCTACCCTGTATCCGTGTACACGCCGCTCCAAGTCCCATTTCCATTGTAGCGGAGGTGTCTTGGAAACCATGTGTTTCTGTCTAAGTAACTTGTGGTCCTTCTAGATTCACTTAGATTTCCCAGCGTACTGTGATGAGAACAATGACGGTGTATTTATTGACTTATTCGCGAACGTTAACAGCTGCAAAAGCACAACACCAAATAGCACTGGGAGCATTAGAAAGCGGCAATGATGATCCGAAGTATCTGAATAGGCACTAGTAATTACAGCACTATGAAGCAGAGGCTAAATGACAACTCGGCTAAATAGTTGGTTCATAAATTCGAATCATCCATCACCCCAGATATCTCGTCTTTGTCACCCTTTCCTTCGACCAAGGCATCATACAAGAATGAAAGAGGCAAGCATTGTCAGATAGGACCACACATGGTTGAGAATAAACAGCAACAAGAACAACAAAAAGCTTAACAGAGATTAAGCACATGTACAAGAAAAGAGTCTTGTCATCCGCCCGACCGTTCCCAGTTCCTCCTTCGAAGAGGTACACAGAGTACAGTGCCCCCCTTCTGCGCGTTGTGGATGTTGGAGATGTATCTTAGTCCTGATGTATATATATGTATGTATGGTAGATAAAAAGGTATTTGCTGGGAATGAGAAAAGGAGGAAAAGAATGGCCGAGCGGCGTTCAAGATTGGGTCATATACATTCAGCATACTCAGGTGTTGATACCAACAAGAGACGCTGGCTGGGCATGCTGAAAACATGGACGTGGCCGAGATGGGATCAGACGGGACGGAGCAGCTTAGAAGCAATCCTTAGAACCCCAAGACTGTTCGCAGCCGCAAGATCCGGGCTCCTTCCACATATCGTCCTCGTAGGAGAAGAAGACAGTCTTGTCACCACAGCTCTCACGGATGGACTTGATGGCAGCGGCCTGCTCCTGCTTACCGGGGCAAGCAGAACCGTTGCACTCACCGCGAGTGGGCCAACCGCACTCCAGGTTGATGACATCGTTACCACTGCAGATATCGGCGAGGAGGTCGAGCTGGCCAGCGACGAACTCACCAGCGGAAGAGGGCTCGACCTCGGAGTTGAAGTAGGGGTGGATGTTGGCACCGGTAACGTCGACAACGGGGCAGATGGTGGAAGCGACCTCGGGCTGCTCCCAGATGTTGAGGGTCTCGGCAATGGTGTAGGGGCCGGTGTAGCCGGAGCACTTGGACTTGACAACCTTGATGAGGTCACTGAGCTCACTGGCGGTACAGAAGTTGTTCATGATGGCCTCGTTACCGACGACGAAGAGTTTGACGAGATCCCACTGGGCCCACTCGGCAATGGCATCAACCTGCTCCTTGATGTCGGGAGTATCGTAAGAGCAACCGGTGGCCTTGACAAAGACACCAATCATCATGTTCATGTTGTGCTTGCGACAAGCACCACCAACAGACTCGAGGGTGTTGCAGTCGGTGGAGTAAGAACGGACAATCTCGAAGCCAGCATCCTTGAGGTGCTTGATATCGGTGTCAACCTTGCTAGAATCCTTGCAGTCACCGTTGGCAGATTCGTAAGGGGTGTAGGTGATACCGTAGTGGTCGTGGCCGCCACGGAGGTTACCGGGGTTGGAGGGCTTCTTCTTGGGCTGGGGCGTGGGCTCGGAGGTCTCCTTGGGAACCTCGGACTCGGAAGTCACGACCTTCTCGGTAGGCTTGGTGGGCTCAGAGGTCTCCTTGGGAACCTCGTACTCGGGGGTCACGACCTTAGTCTCCTCCTCCTTGGGAGCTTCGTACTCGGGGGTCACGACCTTGGTCTCCTCCTCCTTGGGAGCCTCGTACTCGGGCTGCTCGGGGGTCTCGGGAACCTTGGAAGGAGCGGGGACACCCTCCTGAGTGTAAGGGCAGACGTAGACGTAGTTAGACTCGGTGACGGTCACGACCTGCTCAGGGGCAGTGTAGGTACCAGGGACATAGCTGGTGGGGATGGGGTAGACGATGATGGTCTCCTCGTCGCAAGACTTGGTGACAGGACCGATGGTGTAGGTACCGGCAGTAGGGCAGACGAAGACGGTGGTCTCAATGACGCTGGTGATGGTACCATCGTGCTCGGTCTCCTTGGCAACGGGGCAGGTGACGGTGGTCTCCTTGTCGACAACGGTGGTGACACCGCCCAGGGTGTGAGTTCCGGAGGGAACCTTGGTGGTCTCTCCCGCACAGACGGTGGTGGACTCGGTGACGGTGACGGTGGTGGCCGGGAAGGTGTAGGTACCGGGAGTAGGACAGTCGTGAGACTCGGGAGTCGGGAGGGGCACGACGGTGACAACCTCGGCCGAGGTGGTAGGCTCGGGTTTGGGTTGTTCAGAAGAGGTCTTGGGCTCAGGCTTGGGCTCGGGCTTGGGCTCAGGAGTCTTGGTAGGCTCGTGGACAACAGCGGTGGTGGTCTCGACAACCTTGGTCGTCTTGGGAGCGGGAGGAGCGGGAGGAGGAGGGTTGGGGATAACTAGGGATTTGTTAGTCTGCATGCGACTTTTTATTCCTCTCAGAACTGCAGGGCAGAAAGTCAGTGCTTACGAGTAGGCTCTCCGTAGTAGGTAGTCCAAACAGTGGTGCAAGAAGGAACGCAGACCTCATCAACGCCACGCTTGAAGAGGTTGTGGGCGTGACGGTGGTTAGGGTAAGCGGCCTGAACGCCGGTGGCCATGGCCGCAACGGCGGCGGCAGCGATTCCTCCCTTCATGTTGGAAACAGAGAAACAAGTTTATACAAGTAATTAAGGACTTGGTTTGCGAAAAGAACGCCCGCTGAAAGAGTGAAGCGGTTGTTGTATTGTAAAACGAATGGACGAAAGCGAAAAAGGTTGGCAAGGAGCTCTCTAGGATCTCATGGATGGGGAGGGGGAAGAGAAGGAGAAGAACGAGAAGAAGAAGAAGAAGGGGAAAGAAGAGGGTAAATGAATGTTATTGTTTCTTGCTCCTGCTCCTGCTTCACTGCATGTTATTACCTACTCGCCCAGTAGGGGACTTCTTCTTTTGCTGCGCCTGAGGGGGGCATAGGCACTGACCAGGTTGTTGGAGCCTTGGCCCTTCAGGAGATGTGCTACGCAGAGCCAACTGGGGACAGTACCTAGCCTAACCAAGGCCAGCTACTAGTAATTATCAGACCAACTTCCTAGTTGTTCAAGTAGTATCCTGTTGCCATTCGTCAAGGGTCAAGCTGCATTGGTAAAGAAGCCGGGGTGCGGTGATCAAGGATGGTCAAGGATTACTACTAGCAGGTACCACCAGTAGCCAAGAATAGCACATGTTATCACCGCGATAGCCCAGGTGTACTCCAAATTTTAACGTTTTTAATGCAACAGGGAGAAATAGACCTTTGGTGGTACCTGATACGATGCACTATGGCTGACGCTCAAGCAAGGTACCCGTCCACACCGTTCATTTCTGACCCACTCTCTCCAGACTAAACATGGATGCATTCGTCTGTCTGTCCCTCTCTCCCACTATTCTTCTAGTTGTACTCCTTTTTTTTCTCCTCCTCCTCCTCCTCCTTCTCACTCTTCAGTCCACTGACCATCACTTGGTGCCACCCACCTTCCCCCAGTGATCACCGACTTGTGGGCGAATAGGAGAACGGCGTGAGGTCTCTAATTCGAGCCGTAATTTCGATTTCATCGGTTTCGTCCGTTGACCATTTCGTTCTCATTTGCCGACCCCAACCCAGTATACGAGACAAAATCAAAACAGAACCTGCCTCCGACAGTCGTCCAGGGGTTCGAATTTCAAAAAGGGTAGCTGTTATCAATATTATCCCATGCTCTAACATTTTTTCTTCCGGAGAAAGGAAAGCATTGTTTTGAGGCGACATTATTGCAACGATAGCACCCATAGCCCTTGATGGTTGGTTGGTATTTCCCATGGGACCCCTGACAAGGTTGCAGATGGGATCATGGGTTGATGATGAGGGGGCCCGCTGGGAGATGAGCTTTGTGCCATCCCATCCCTCTCTTCGCTTCTTGTCTGTCATGTTTACAACTATGTCCATCTCTTTACAGTCTTTGGCTTGCCACTGTCGTCCGCCGAAGTCAACGTCAATTTCCGTCTAAAGCACGGATCAAGGGCTCCATCTGGTGCGGCCTCCTCCCCTCCCCATCTCCTTTTCATTACTGGCTCAAGACATTAGATACCAAGACACTTCCATGGAGACTAGGAAGTCCTTACAAACATTTCCCTGGTGAATCAACCGGCCCATCGGTTGGTGGGTCAAGAGATTGTTCCTGCATCTGCCACAATCCCCAATTTGCCGTTAGTTTCAGTGGCTTGGTGCCTGTTGGTCATATTTCGTCTTGGTTTACATAGTACATAGTCCTGGTATTGTTAGTCGTGATACTATTCGTAATAGTGGAATCCTGGGCTTCCCTCCATCTCGTCACCCCTCATCAACAGTCTGATTACTTCATGTTAATGTGAGAGAGATTGCCACCTTTTAGTGGTACTTCCACAATCCAGTCCAACCGCTGCTTTCCTTAAACCATTCCTCCGCCCCTAAGCTGTGGGGATTTAAGCAGTAAAGAAAAAGCCGGGGGGCAAACGCTGATCGATCGGATCTTGCGTCGTCCGAGGTGACTGACTTATTGCTACATTGGTGGTCTCTCGTCTTCACCGCATGTAATAACCTACCTAGACGAATGCTAGTAGATCACCGTTCACCTGCCAGGCCAGTTCGAATGCCGTTAATGGCTCAAGATCAAAGTGTAACTGCATAGAAAGTTGTCTTGTGATGTGAATACACCGTATAAGAGTTTCTTGATAGAGTAGTCAAGTTAGTACACACAGCGTTCCTGTGCTTTCGGTTTTCAGGAATTGCGTTCAACTGAATCATACATGTCCAAGACTGTCTTGCCTAGCTTTGTCTCGGTCCCCCCTTCTTTCTTGATCAATTCGCTTAGCAAATGTTAATCTGGTGCCTTGCATGCCTAGGCCTCTCTAAACAGGAAACTCAAAGGTCGATCATAACGTCGGGGATATTGTTTTCCTCATCAAACCAAGCCCGTTTCTTGGCTCTCACTCTACGGAGTAGTCAGCCTCTAATCAGCAGCAATACCCCCTATTTCCAAACCCCAAGAGCATTACCAGCGGATAGGCGCAGTCGACCATGAAAAGGAACGAAACAAGCTAAACATGAACAATTGTCAAAGCTTCTCCTTTTATCGACATGGTTGAGTGCTCGACCTTCCCAATTGGCTTCAGCTGTATCCGTATAGATGGTAGGACACGAGGCAGGGTGTATTTCTTAGAACGCGCATGAGGTCAAGACAGCTCATTCTTTAAAATGCAAATAATCCCGAAGTAAAAACTTCTCAAGGACAAGAAGAATGCCATATTTACAAGGTACTAGTAGGTATTGTTCTATTCTTGTAGAAACTGTCATTGCAAATAACAGTCTTCATATTTGCACCATGGTATTTTGCCAATCGCCCCACAAGGATACACTTACCTACCTACTTACCTGGCAAGCTTAAGGTGTCTAGTGAACTGAACCTACTTTGTTGTATACTAGTACAGGTATTAGATACACATATAGTACCTTGGCTATAATCCTATGGTTTTATTTTAATGTCAAATTAAGTCTGTTAAAAAAAAACCCCAGTAGACTTGTTGTTTAGATGCACAAGGGGTTCGGTTTTATGGTGCAATTAGCATTCCTCGTTTAAGTGGAAAATCTGAGTGTCACATCATGTGACTACGCGCCTCAATCGCAATGGCCATATCGCAAACGCGGTTGTGGCTAAAATTTTCAGCCTCGAATCCAGATGCTTTTGATCACCACATCAAATCGCAACAATGTTACGGTCGTCGAGTCGCCAGTACGTCTGCTGGAAATGCTTCTCACAGAGTCGCAATGGTTCAAAGAGCATTGTTCCGTTGACTGTGCGACAAATTGGTTCGAAGCAAAAGGTTCGTCTCCTTCAACTATCTACGCCTTGCCTTGGTAGTCTAACTGCCATGACAGCGTCTCGTTACCACGCAGTCTACCCCTCGTGCGGATTACGGTGCATCCAACATCCCAACATCTGCTCCCGAAGCCCCTCCGAGGCCCGCCCATCTTGACACACGGTCTGTTCGCGAAAAATTGAGAGAATGGCAACCAGCCGGCGACGAGTCATGGCGGACGCAGCAGCTTATTCCGGATCTGAGTTTCTACTCCAAGGTCACCAACAGCAACACTCGGCCTCAGTCAACAGGCTCTTCCGAAATGGACCATTTCAAATCAGATGCGACGGGCATGACTGAGGTCCTTGACGGTTCCCATGACGAGGATGCTGAGGTTGCCATCGTGGGATCAAACACCAGGACTCCTGGTGATCTTGTCGAAATGAAGTACATCTCCATCTATCACTTCGCGTACACCCAAGATACTAACATCTAACCAGACAACCTGGCTCTCGAACGCCTCTCTTTGCCGTATATCTCGGCTTCTTCGGTGACCGCTATCACTTCTATGCCAGCAGTGGCAAGTGGGTCATTAGCATGGGCTTTTCCGCCCTCTTTACAGTCCACAAGTTTGCCCGGCTTGAAGAACTCCAGCCAGTGTTGGCCAGTATCCCCAAGGCATCGAATCCTGATGTGTTTGAGGATCTGCGACGCGAGGACAGAGGTCCCGACAGAGAAGCTGGTGCTCACCTTATTGAGAAGATGACCAAGTTCGTCCACGATGCCGACTTGGCATATCAGAGCAGCCTCAACAGTCTGGACAGGGCTAGATCTCTGGTCTCGGATGGTCGAAAGACAAAGTATCTCAGCCTCTTTCAGATTGCCGAGATGCTTCTACCTCAGTCCTTTAGACAGAACGGCACCTTTACACCGGCTGCCTTGTATGCTGTCCACACAGCCCTGTATCGAAACGACTTCATCTTTCGGCCTCTTAGCCCTTCCGCCGACTGTCATCGACGCGACCACCTCTTTGAGGTATTTCCGTACCACGACACTCTGATGATCAACCGAGTTTCGGCACTGGTTCGTGACTACACCACCACAATGAGTCGCAATCTTAAACGCCCCTCGGATGAGGAGTTGAGCAGCACGGCATTCGGCAAATTCATCTTGAAGGCGAGGGAGATTGTTCTTGCTAACCGAGAGAAGCGGTCGTGGACACCGTACGGAACTCTATCACCCTCAAATGGAGTGACTATTAGAACTGTTGAGTGGTCCAGATCTGGCTTGGATATCATCCGTTTTCTAGAATGGTGGGCAAGTTACGATCTATTTGACGATGCGTCGCGCTTCCATGCCCATGGGTCACTTATGCTCCGAGCTCTTGGCCTCTACGACAATGCTGTCCTTGATCAGACCACTGCTTGGACCTTCCTTCAAGAGCTTGGTGCTATCCCGCCCTGGGAAGTTGCTTCGCGATACAAGGTCCGCTTCCCACATGTCAAAATTGAGAGCGGAGGTGGCCTCTCTCGCAATGTCCCCCTGAGTGTGGAGGATTCCCGAAGGCCAGATATTGCAGCGGAGGCGAGGAAAGAGTGGAAGGACGACATGATCTTTTGCATCGACGCCCCTTCGACAATGGTCATCGACGACGGTGTTTCTCTCGAGCGGACGAGTGAGCCTGACGAGTTCTGGATTCATATTCATACAGCCGACCCGGCATCCGGCATACAGCCAGACTCGGAGCTGGGCAAGTTCTTGGAACTGATCCCTGAGAACATCTATCTGCCTGGTCACTTCCAGGCAATGTTGCCAGCGGATATCAGCGTGGACCATTCAAAGGATTACAAGTCTGAGAGCCTCGTCAGCAGCTACTCGCTCGCCGCCGACCGGCCAGCTCTCACATTCAGCGCAAAGGTCAACGGAAAGGGTGAGTTGCTGGACTACAAGGTCGAGCCCGGCAAGCTGCGTCGTGTCACTTATCTAGATCCCACGGACGTCTCCGAGTTCTGCGGAGAGCCTGCGCCCCCAGCTGCCTCTGACAACAGCCTTACAGTCGGACAGTTGCCGGAAAAGGTTGACACGACCCCAAACCGGTTAATGACTGCAGCCAAGGATTTGGACGAAGCAAGCAAAGAGTCTCTACGCATGCTGCACCGCCTTGCTGAAGCAATTAAAGGGAGACGTTTGGAAAAGGGGGCATGGCCCGTCTTCTTACCCAGCCCATCGGTCACGGTTGCGTTTGAAGATGTGCCAATGGAGCAGGCCGAGGGGACCAAGACCCTACCTCCGGATCCGTACATCAAGGTTGGCTACGAGGCCTTCAACGGCGCATCAGTCGTGTCCAACACCATGGTACTCGCGGGTGAGATCGCCGCTCGTTGGTGCTCCGACCGCGGTATCCCGCTGCCATACCGGAAAGACGTCCACTCGACAACCAACTTTGCAGAAATCCATGACTACGCTACCAAAGAACTTTACCCTCTGCTCGATAGGGGTATCCAGCCCTCGGCCGCCCAGAGACAAGAACTGTCACGACTCACAGGCGGCATCGAGATGTCAATAACTCCCGGTCCCTACTTCATGCTCGGCCTGGACATGTACGCCAAAGCCACCTCTCCTCTGAGACGCTTCTCCGATCTCATCGTCCACTGGCAAGTCCACGCGGCTCTCGCACACGAGCGGGAAACGGGTCGTCGCATTGACCCTTCCATCGATGACCTCGACACCATCCTCCCCTTCACGTCCAGCACGCTCCCCAACACGCTCTCCCTACTACACATGCGGGAGAAGATGGCGCGGACCGTGTCACGCGGCACCAGGGAATGGATGCACATGGCGCTCCTCCGCGCGTGGAAGTATGAAGGCACCGCGCCAAAGATCATACGCTTCACCGTGGACTCGCGCTGGAGGCAGGGCGTCATCGGAAAGCTGAAGCTCTTCGATCTCGACGCCATCCTCACGGTTGAGGGCATCGAGGGCCAGGTCCTCGCCAGGGACATCAAAGTCGGCGATCAGTTCGATGTCGAGCTCGCCAACATCAACGTCCACTCGCGACAGATCTTTGTCAGATCACTCAAGTATCTCGGACAAGGTCACGACCAATCACTCCCGACTTCAGCACCAACCTCCTAAAAGCGACCCCAACTTCAAAACGGTCACCGCCTTGGTGACGACAAAACACGAATACGGGCATCAGCTTTGACACAGCCGATGCAGAAGAGAGTGACCAAGAAAGACGTCCTATCTC
>JABFEV010001769.1:0-20143 GCA_013618395.1 Fusarium domesticum
CCCCCCGCCCCATGAGCCAAGCCAAGACAGCATCACCAAGGTTTTACAATAACTTCAATGACGACATCATCACAAGCTTTCCTAATGCACTGCCTCATTTCCCAATCATGTTTACTATCAACAGTTCGCTGTGCAATGCCTTGTGTTTGTACGTGATTTCCTCCTCCACTCTTCATCTGCCACCACTCCATTCATCACACTCTCATCGCACGTCTGCAACCTTTCCGTGAGAAAATACAATCCGAAACGCCTTGCCGAATGCTTTGTACCTATAGGCTGAAGCTCCACAACGCCATACAACTGAACTGTATCTTCCCAATATCCATCGAAAGCGGCAGTTCTCCATATCTCCCGTGGTATCTGCTTCGAGCTCTGCCGTCATCCTCCCTAGTGCAACCTCTCTTACTTTGCTGCCTGAGTATCCTGAGATGGACATTGAAGTATACTGTCTCAACCTTCCTACTCAGAACCGCCTTCCTTGATCGGTTCTACAGGAGGATGCTCAACCATCTTCAATCTGCCCCATCGTCTAGGTGGTGGTGCCTTTGGCGGCACCTTTTTCGCGCCTCCATTTGCTTGTGAAGTCGCTGTCTGTGCAAATAGTGTTCCATGACGGTGTTTGGGTACCGCAGGCAGAGGCTTCTTCCCCTTAACGGCAATCGTGACCCCCTCGTCCGAGGCAGCGACCCCTTCGCCTGATTTACTCGGCGTCTGTACTCCTGGCTTCTCCATGACTGCCGCCACGTCCGTCACGCTTATGCTACTCGCACTTTGTGATTTTGATAAGCTGATGCTCAAAAATTTGCGCGCGACCTCTGCTTCTCCGGATCTTGGGCTGTGGTCGGCCTCCTGTATCCAGCTGACTTTAGAGACGCGGTCGACAAGACGCAGCGTTGTCTCGTCAACTGGCGCAAAGTGAAAATTCTGTGACCCTCGTAGGATACTCAGCACCCGAAGAATCTCATGCTGCTTGTAATGTGGTGGCTGGCTGAGTTGGGTGTGTGCAAGTAAGGGATATAGTACACGTAGGTAAGTATGTCTGAGTGAAATCTTCTCGTCTGGCAAATCCATCAGGTTCCGGATAATGACGTCCAAAAGAACCCTGAGGTCGTTTGTATAAAAGTACTCGTACGTCGCCTTGTTTGTAAAGAGAAGGTAAAGCAGTTTTAGTATCAAGAGCTGTAGCGAAGTCTCCGTCTCCCGGTTTAGCAGTAGAATAATGTTCTCCCCAAAGGTTCGAAACGATGGACCATCCAGACTGAGGCACTTGACAATTCTGTTGGTCAAGGGTGGGGAGGGAGCATTTGGATCGCCAGTGTCTGTCGAGGCAAGCATATACTGTTCGTTAAGAACAAGCTGTAGACTGCGTTAGAATCGGGAAGCGCAGCCGATGTGTTTCATGGAACTCACCAAGACTCGTATAGTTGGATAATGGTAGGGGTCGTGCACATCATCCGATACCCCCTCAATCAAACTGAAGAGGTATTGAACAAAACCATCATCCACCCGCGACAAGTCCTCCAGACGTAGCCGCTCCACGCGCGACATCTCATACATGAGCTGCAACAGCAGTCGATGCAGACGGGCATCCTGATCCTGACGACTATTAATCAGCTCCAACAGGCGAGGAAAACAGGCTTCGTTAACCATGTGGGGAAACATGGTCTCGTCCTGACATCCATCCAGCAAGAGGAAGCAGGAAATCGCATGCAATGGTCCTGTTTCATCCTCCTGAAGCAGGCTGTATATTATCTGAGTACGGACGTATTCCTTGTTGGCCTGGAACAGTTCTGCGGCGAGGAGCAATTGTGCACAAGTGATGATCTCGTCTTGCGATTCGTAGAAATGATCGCGCAGGCGCGTAGTCAGGTCTATCCACGACCGTAGGGCATCGTCGATGGTTTCGTGGCTATCGCATTTGCTCGAGACGCATGATTCAAGCTCTACAGGCTCAATGTCAGCTATGCACCTTGTCGACTAGTAGACATGCCGTGCTGCGGACTTGGACTTCACGTACCTGCCCATAGCTTCTCCTCATCCTCGGGAGAGAAGGTCGCTTCTTCCAAGTCCGCCATATTTCTCGATTTCTTGTCGAAACGGCCGCCAAGGCATTGGATCCTGTTGCTTGTGGGTGCTTATGTTTGGGTCGAACGTTAGACTGTGATGTTACAAAGGGAACAGCCAGCCAAGGAAGAATGTTTGACAGAAGCCGATATCATCTCCTGGCTCCCTTGTTTATGCTTAAGTGCAAGAGCAACAAAAAAAAAAGGTGATGATGATGATGATGATGATGATGATACAAGTCCGGCTTGTAAGTTGACGGTAGCGGGGAGGTTTGAGATTGTGGCCAACCTACTACAGCCTGTTTTTGCCGTGACCTCATTCAAGATGGGCTTGGCGGACCACCAATAGACGACAAAAGCGATAACGGCATGTTTGGACCGAAGTTCATCTCTCATGAGTGTGGCTGAATGAGAGCACCGCCACAAGTTGTCAGAATATCCAAATGTGTAGTCCCGTTTCTTTGAATGAAAGATATATTATCGTTGGAGCAAAGATTTGCTGTTCAAACATGATCCAAGTTCTACTTTGGATCAGAAATACCTCGGTCTATACCCATACTCAACACATACAATGATATCACCTTGGCAGACCAAATTTTGTGGCCTGTTCTCCATACACGCTCCGAAACGCCATACAATACCTCGAGATATAACCATAACCCAACAATAAATATCCCGACCAGTTTTACAAGGAGCTTGTTCTAAGAACCTCTCTCTTCATCGTCGTCAAAGATCTGTATCTTGGATGCATAGTCATGGATGTTGCTCACGACATGATCCATAATGGTCTCTCCCCTTCCACCAGCCACCCGCAGCACCAACTCGTTTAGGTTGTGTCTGCCGAGAATGTCGACGTGGTCTGCAGTCCGAGGTCCTCCTCGAGGGTTGAACCTCTCCGGTTCGTGAGACATCTCAACGACCGTGACTTTGACGCCTGCCGGATTGTAACGCTTCATTTGCCAGCCACGGTTGCACATGTAACCTGTGCTTAGGAGATTCACAGTCCCATCACCCTCTCCCATGACCACGCCGTGGTCTATTTCACCGGCAGTGAGACCTGTGTCGATGGTGATGTTGAGATTTGTCATGGCTGGAAGATCCGGTGCTCGGTAATAGTACGCTCTCTCGGTCGGCTTGCCAATGCCATAGAAGCAGTAGATCTTGAGACTCGGCGCCAGGGGTAACCTGGTCTCGAGCGGGTTGATCCACTTCTTGGGATCCAGCTCGTTGGCCTCGACCTCGGCCACAGTGTGAGCTATTCCCCGCGTATAACTTCCCTTGATCTGGTCTTGATACCAGTCCTCGGTGGTGTTGAGGAGATAAGACATGGAATCGTCAACAGTCATATTGCGGTCAGGGGTTGTATAGTTTGCACCTGGCTTGAAGTTGAGAAGCGAACCATAGGAAAAGTTTTGGCCAGGCAGATCGTCCGGCGCCCAGGTCAGGTTACCCCAGATTGTGTCACCTCCGATGGGTAGCATGGAAGAGATGCCTGGCATAGCTCGGAACATCTCAGCCCTCTCTTCTTTGCTCAGAAACTTTTCAAGTCCGTAGATGGCAAATTGGTTGAGTTGAGCTGTATCGCGCATCTCACCAGAGAGGACAGCCGTCAACCCCTTGACAGCACCGAGCATACAGCCACTGATATTGATCCACGAGTCAACATGACGCTCAACCCAATCCTCGCCCCCGCGACCGCCCTGCTCGGACTGGACCCAATGGAGAAAATAGTAAAGAACCTGGCTTCCCATGCTGTGCGATGTCAAAACCACTTTTCGGCCGCCGAAGGAAACGCCGCTTTCAATATATGACTTGAGTCGTGAAAAGTACTGGTCCCGAACCTCGAGGTTCTTATAGGACAATCTCCAGTCATAGGCAGCCGTGAAGGAGTTTGTAGGGTCGTAACCGATCGAAGCCAAGTTTTCAAAGATTTTGTTCCAGATCCAGTAGCCAGTGATGAAGAAGTCGGTTGCATCGAAGCCCTGGGCCGACCTCAGCTTGACGAGAGGCGGATCGAGCCCCGTTCTCTTGTCCAGCATGATGTGCTTCTTCCAGACCTCCTTGTCCATGACCAAAGCCTTCATCATGGTCCAACTTCCCCAAAGACGCTTCCTGAAGTATGCCCGGGAGATATTGGCAGTTCCCCAGGACTCGAGACCTGTCGAGATAACGCCGGGGATCATTATGATTGGGTGATGCGCCTCAAGCCCCTCGGCGCGAGCCTTGATGCCGACGGAAAAGGGTTCCGAGGAATCAGCAGCGTCTCGTTCGGTCTGAATGAGATCGCGCATGTCTTTGATTAGACCTGCCGGCAAGACATCGAGCAAGCTATCGACGCTCAGGTCGGTGAACTCGGGAAAGTCGATAAGGTCATTACTGGATGCGAAGAAGCCAGCAGCGACGATGCCAAAGAGACTTCCGAGGAAGAAGATCAAGGTATTGCGGCGCTTCCGGGTTTTGGATACAACATGTTCGACGACGTGAACGTGCGAGGTCGAGTGCGGCGCAGGGATCTCATCTCTTGATGTGTCGTCGTTGTCAATGATACTGGCCTCTCGGGGATTTCGGCGTCGAAGAGTGGCCGCCATGATACGAGCGAGCGGCGAGACTGTCCTCGAGAGATGATGCGGTGTAGCTCGAGGCGTCTACGGGTAGATCGAAAAGGGCGCGTCGTGGGAGGATGGAGAATGGAGAATGGAGAATGGAGAATGGAGGATGGAGGTTGGAGGTTGGAAAAACTAAGCATCAGGGAGGACTGTCCTCAGCTGGCTCAGGTAGCAGCTAGGAACTTTTTACCTGACTACCTAACATTTGAGTTAAGTGACCACGGATATGACGCCGTCGGTGGATTCAAAACCGGGACTATAATGAAATACAATCGAGATGAAAGCCTTCAAATAAATATTTAACGATGGGTGCGAACTAGCTAGTACCAGGCGTAGCTCTTTATAACAAGACAGAGTTCAATACTAACGCCGGTTAGAATATCTTTTCTCGAGACACACACACACAACCTTCACATGGCCAGACTTGCTAGTTGTCCCTGATAGGTAGGTACCTGACGTCAAAGGCAAGACGGCATAAATTTGGACAAGGGAGGCAAGGGGGGTTGTTCATGCTGCTTCTAACGTTACCTCGTCAAAGCTTTTCTTCAGCTTGGATAATCATTTCATTGGCGCTATCATGGTTGTCCTGTGGTTCGATCTAAAAAGCTGACCGTATGCCGAGGGTAATCCGAAGTGCCGGAGTAGGTAGATCAAGCCAAGAGATCAGGTGTCGAATAGACAGAAGGGAGGCATAAAACTGTATGTCGGTGATGATAATTAGGGAAGATGTAGATGCTGAATCTTCAATAGAGCGAGGTAAATGATTTTTGTGTATGTAGGCATGATTAATCGTTGACAAGTTATTCATCTTTGATCCCACCATGTCACAAAGGGTACACACACTTGAGCAATAGATACAATAAACCATCATAACCACACATATAACGCCAAGTCTAGACCTTCAATTCCACCTCAGGTCTCAGCAATCCACCTCAACCCACCCCTTGAGCTCCGCCCCTAAACAGCGCTTACTGCGGGACATAAATCACCCACTCCCGGCCCGGCCGAGTGAAGCTATCGCGCTCCAATGAATGCTCTAAGTTACCATAACGCTGCCTTTCCTGCCTTTCCTTCATTTTACCCCTCCACACCCCACGTGAACAAAAGACCATGACCGCTTGGGCAAACTCGAGAGAGAAAAAGAAAGACCACAACGGCGGGGGAAACGTGGGGGAGTTCAGGGGTTCATTTGCATCTGCATCAGCAAGAAGCGGCTTCCGGGAGCAGGGAATGAGGGAAAGCTTGTGGTTTGCGGCGTCTCAACATGCGCCCATGACATACTACGTAGTAGTCATCTCCTCTATTATGATACTGCGTTGTTGCTGCCTTGGATTGCCACCTCAGTGAGCTGTTTCCTGACTCACACCTACTATACATACTATGTAAACCCTCTGATATATCCTCTGCCTTATTCCCTCATATCTCAAGTCCAGAGATTCTACCCGTGATTTAATCTTGTATCCTACTTCTCAAAGAAGCCCCTCTACACTCAAAGCCTAGGTTTCAGTGAGCCAAAACTGCCCCTCATCAGCACAGACCGATACCGGGGTACATTGTACCTTCAAGCCCAGGGCACCACTCAACCTGCGGGCACTCACCAAAACAAGTTCAGAATCTGTTCTCTCCAAATTTCCACATCAACACCAAGACATCAAGGCTCTAAATCACCAAACCTCCCCGTGCCCCAATCCCAAACATATCTTACTTTAGCACCCTCTCACATGGACCTAACCCAAACGAAGAACATCCTCAGCGAGTTGCGCTACGTCCAGTACGAACATGCTCTCGAATCTCAATACCTGCCTGCTATCCGCGCTCTCATATCAAAAGATCTGAGTGAGCCATACAGCATCTATGTCTACCGTTACTTTCTGTGCCAGTGGGCACACCTCTGCTTCATGGTATGTTCCTCTTTCCTCCTCGTTTCTTGTCACCTAATCTAGTTAACACATATTCCCAGGCCCTAAACCCCCAAGGCTCCTCCCTCATTGGTGTCATTGTTTGCAAGCTGGAAGTCCACGCCTCGCACTCCAACCCCACACGTCGAGGCTACATCGCCATGCTAGCTGTTTCTTCTGAATTCCGCGGGCATGGTATTGCTACAGCGTTAGTCAAGAAGGCTATTGATGTCATGACCAAGCGCAATGCCGATGAAATCGTTCTCGAGACCGAGGAGACAAATAACGCAGCCATGCGACTGTACGAGCGTCTTGGTTTCCTCCGCTCCAAGAAGCTCCATCGATACTATCTCAACGGCAACAGCGCATATCGATTGGTTCTACCCCTCAAACCCATTGACTTGGATGCCGATCTCACCGATTTGGACGAGGGTATTGCTTAGATGTTTATATGAGGATCTCATACGATACTGAAGCCTTGCATATTATTGCATACTACCTTTTCGTGCGACATGGATGATAGCTAGGGAATGATTTGTACGGATTGGGTTGATAGCACAAGGCGCAGCATGTCGAGGCGGGACGGAGATCTCAGTAGCGATCAGCTCGAGACGAGGAACATTATGGCTGGCGTTGGTTCTTGACTGGAAGTATTGTTTTTTTTTCAATGATTTATTGCGTGTTTTTGTACAATTCGCTCCCTTTTCTCGATATACCCATTGCTCTCCCGCTGAATCCTAGGCTGCACACGAGATGTCTGATGTAAGCCACCATGCAGAGAACTAGTACGATCCCGCAGCATGCATTTTTCTCATACTGATCCCGTTAAGAATTCGCATTCCGCCTAGCTCTGGATTATCTCTGTCGAGCTGTAAAGGGACGCTTTCAGCCCCCAGGGGTTTCCTGAAGAGATGCCCACGTACGTATACGCATCTGGTGATGGTCAGGCAGTTCTTCCACGCGAGGTGGCAAGTTGGTGCACTTACCTGGCTTGTAATAGATGGGTCGCCCTCGGGCTTCAGCTAATCTGAGTTCTCGCATCTTTCGAAGCACTCGGCCGACATCAGCCTTGTTGGCAAAGTCGGTTGTATACACGCAGATGAGGCGATCCTTTCTAGGATCCTCCTCTAATGACTTTGGAGCTACTTTGGCAGCGATGCCGAGTTCGTTGTTGGCCGTTGCTTTGGCCACTATCTCCCACACATCATTGACCTCGGCGGGAGTGCAGAACAGCATCCACTGTTTGAGTTAGTTGTCTGCTCATGGCCAGGCGTAAGGGCTATCACACCTTTCCTGCTCGGACCTTGGCGACATGGGCCAGATGTAGGATGTCGTCGGCTGCTTTTTTTCTTTCCTTGACGATTTCTCGCTCTTGTGATGACGGGGTCTTGCTAGATTTCTTGATTCCCTCGGCGAACTTGGTATACAGCTGTAGTCTCTCAAAGCCACCCTCTTGGACAAGCAGTGTTCTAGCTCCCTCCTCTTCGGGGGCTTCATCTTCGTTTCCTCTGCTCATCTGGTTTTCTGCCAGCATCTTGTCTTTGCGAGGAATATACGGATTGCAGATAAATATCCAGGGAGTCTGGGTCGAAATGTCCGTTGTCTTGGGGGGCAGGCGAGCAAGGAAATCGTCCACGGTTTCTGTTAGTTGCCAGGCATAAGAGACACCAGCGTAGGGGTTGTGTAAGCGCGACACGTCGGCGACAAATTTTCTTTGAGGCCGGGCAAACCCAGGGTTTTTCTGTTGTTGTTGCGCCCAAGCCTCAATGTCGAAGTCTTCAACTCGATCATGAAGATGGGAAACCGTATCCTCGTCACCTATGATGTGTTAGTTAATCTTGTACACGATTTCACAAAAAGACTCAATGGTACCTACCATAAAATTCAGAGTCGTCGGAAAAGTCCATGACTCTAAAGAGCATTGAGTATGGCGGTCAAGATTATGAGGCTGGACGTGGACGCCGTTTTCGTCGAGAAAGTTAAACGTCAGGTACAGAGTGTTGCTCAAGTCATGGAATAGATGATTAATTCTTAGAGGCACTAGAGCAAAGGAGATGGCAGGCTCTAAGGGGATAGCAAGAAGATGGCTGATGAAGATATGTTATGTTTCTAATGTTTGCGCATGGTCGATATGTTGACGTAAGTGAGGTAGCTTTAGCTGAGGAAATCCATGGTCCCTGTATCCTTGGTTTAGCAGATCGCAGAAGCAAGTTCGTGTTTGGCTCAATTAGCGATACAAAGGGGGCATTGATTGCTCTAAGAGAGAATTGAAAGGAATCAAACCAATTAAAAGAAGCGTTTTCTTAATAGGTAAGATTGGAAACAAGAATGAAAGATGCGCCTGCTCTTTCAGATAGCAGTTGATTCTAGTCACTGTTGCCTTAGCTCTGTTTATCCTATCACATCTTGCAAGTATGACCCAGACTTCCTTCTTTCCAGGTTGGCGATCTGAACCAAGCCACTTGCCGCCGTTCAAATCTGCCCCACAAAGTCAACAGGGGCTTCATCTGTGGTGACAAAGTCACAACTGCCGATGTCTGGTATCTAACATCGAGGGAACAGAACCCTCCAGTATCTCGCCTTATTAGCCGATGGCAACTTTCTGAGCTGTAATTAGGAGACTAAAATATGGCCACTCCTAATATCGTCTCCTCCGATGCCACCTTGATACTGGACCTGCCTCCAAGTTGTATCCAATTTTGCACCGCCCACCCTAGTTTCTTCGTTGTGGGAACGTACAATCTTCAAAAAGAAGAGGCCGAAACAGACAAGCAAGATGATGGCCATGATGGCCATGATGATGGCGAACAAGGAAACCCGGCTGTTGCCAAGACACCCCAAAGCCGCAATGGTAGTCTTTTGGTGTACAGAGTTGGCGGAAATTCTGACTTGTAAGTTCTATCAAGCTTCATTCTCAGCACCATCCAGACTCGCTCACACTCTTGCAAATCATAGGCAACTAGTCCAAACAGTTTCACAACCATCGGCCATATTGGATCTCCGGTTTCACCCTTCTGTAGATAAACAAGACATCTTGGCTGTTGTTTCCAGCACAGGAACTCTGGCTATCTTCAAGTTAGATCCTAACCAAGATACCTCGTCGCCGCTTCAACATATTGCGACCAGCAGATGTGATGAGTTCGGCCCTGATGTTCTCTTCCTTCAGTGCAACTGGCACCCCGAGATTCCCGAAGTTATTGGAATCACTACTTCCACGGGAGCCGCGCAGTTGTTGAAGCTGGATGAGCAGTATCGCATCACTGAGCCATCAGTGAATCTCGATATTGCCAACTCCCTTGAAGCATGGTGCATTGCCTTTTCACCAGGGACACCAAAGTCGAGCCAACAAAAATCCACGGTGACGGCATACTGTGGAGGAGATGATTCATTGCTTCGTTACACTTCTATTGAATGGGACAACACCGACCAAGAATCACCCTGCAAAGTACCGTTTTCACTGATCCCTATCAGAGGGGTTCACGAAGCGGGTGTCACTGCGATAATGCCCCTTCCATTCTTTGTAAAAGACTATGGAAGAGCAGTGATTACTGGGAGCTACGACGATCATATTCGGGTCTTGATCATTCATGACTTGGACAAGACGTATGGCCTCAAGCGGGTTGAGTTGGTTCTGGAGGAGAACCTCGGGGGCGGAGTCTGGCGGTTAGACCTGGTGTCTATCTGTGACGATGACAAGAACACCAAGATAAGGGTGCTCGCCTCTTGCATGCACGCAGGCGCGAGACTACTGGAATTGGAGGTTCAGAATGGAGAAACATGGAGTTGCAAAGCCCTCGCCCAGTTTGAAGAGCACGAGAGCATGAACTATGGAAGTGATTTCATGCGAGAAGCGGTTGAGGGTGATGAGATGAAGTTTATCTCTACAAGCTTTTACGACAAGCGACTTTGTCTTTGGCAATACAAGGGATAGAATATGAATGATTAATGCAGAAGTCATTATGGTATAAAAAGGTGGTACTGAATTTCGAAGAGAGATATGTGTTTGACATAGCGTCTGCGATCTTTGATGTAATATCATGAGAACTGGATTCTGCTCAGTCACACATTTACTACACTGGCTGAACCGGCATCACTGCCATCCATGCTCAAGGTAGTAAACCCTTTTGGCAAAAATTTAATGATCCTTTATTCATGATACTACGTAGTATGTCTTCTTTAACACCCCCTGCCTAACTCTTTTCTTATCCCCCACGATGGGGTCATCCATGTCTCGAACAAAGAAAGCATCAGTCATGAACACCCCAAAAACACTAATCCGGATCCATTGCAGAGCGGTTTGAAATTGTCCCGAGATCCCTGGTGACGGAAACAAACAGCCCTGGCCATATGTTTCTCCAGGTTATGCAGTGGACGAGTTGAGGGGCCCGGGCTTCCAACGGCACTTCAACCCCGCCGGCTTTTTATAGTAGAGGTGACTGACTGCCCCTACTGTGCTACTGTGCCCTGTGCTTAGGTTGTTAGGTAGGCACCTTGGGCAGTCTCTCCCTCTCATTCTGGTCGGGTCCATCTCTTCTCCAACCTTCCTCCAAACCCAATCGATAACCTACGGGGCGCCAGGAACAGCCAGTTCCCAACCTCACCAGCATCCAATTCGTCTTTCTTTACACATCTACAGTCGAGCCTTTTGCTTCCATAGCTGGCTGTCCCGTAAAAGTGTTCATTATCCGGGTCTTGTTTCTTCCTTATTTACTCAGTGAAGCCTCTGATCGTCCTTCTCCAAGCCTGGGTCTATCGTTGCCAGCTCCCATCCACCGTCTCTGTCGCATCGCCTATCGAAACGACCAACGACTTCTCACCAATATTCAGCCCCATGACTGTGGTGGCCCGAACAGCAGCTTGAATCTACCTCGTGGGATCTGCGTAGAAATATACAAGGTTTCCTTTCGCGCTTCACATTCTTGCCGTTCGCACGATCTCGAAAACCATCCTCGACCCATCGATCGGGTACCGGCGCGATAAGATAATGGCAGCAAACGGCAGTTCAGTGTCCTCAATGGCCACTGCGAGCAACAGTCGTAGTTCCGAGGTTCTCAACAAGATACACCAAGCTCTCGATGTCGTTCACAGCTCCTTCTCGTCCAACGATGCTCGAAGGGCAGCCCAGTCTTTTCTTGAAGAGGTCAAGGATATTCCCGAAGCGCCGCTTCAAGGCTACAACCTGGCCTCGGACAAGTCGCAGTCGCCCGTCGTCCGTCACTACGCACTATCTCTTCTCGAGCATGCTATTCGATACCGGTGGTCGACATACAATGCGGAACAGGCTGACGCTCTCCGCCGTTGGGTGATTGCGCTTGGCCAAGCTGTCTCGCGGGAGGACCCCTCGTACCTGAGGAACAAGACTGCGCAGCTTTGGGTTGAGGTCGCTAAGCGTTGCTGGGGTGCCGAATGGATGGACATGGACTCGCTTCTATACCAGCTGTGGCAGATCCCCGACTCTGCCGTGCACAAGGAGCTTGTCATGTTTGTCTTGGAGAATCTTTCGGATGAAGTTTTCACTGGGGACGACTCGGCCGTTGCCATGCGGGAGGGGGTTCTTAGTAAGGCCTGCGTCGAGATCTTCACCCCCACTGCGGTGCTGGTCGAAGCGTTTCCCAATCGGCAGCCTGGCCCTGACGTGCGACATGGAGAGGATGGCTGGCTGAGCCGCTTGTCCGAGTTTCTCAACTGGTGTCTGACATCGGCTGCCGTGGACAATGAAGAGGTCAAGTCATGCATCCTCAAGGGGCTCTCCGTCTTTTTGTCCCTCATGCCTTGGGCAATCCCCAAAGCAGTTTCCGCTGCTCGTTGTGTCGATGTGATGGGTATTGGCCTCGCATCGAATCAGACCGCAATTCACAGGGTGCGTAACCGATACCACGGATCCATTCAACACATACGACTGACTAACGTTGGATTCAGGCCGCTCTTGAAGCTCTTCATGCGCTTTACTGCAGGACGAATTTTACAGACGATGAGTTTCGAAGCTTGGTTTCTCCCATGTATCGGCGCGAGTCCATCGAGCTGTGCAAAGCTCTGTTTGAGTGGTCTACACTAGACCCAGAGGACATCGATGAGGACAAGTATCAGGTGCTCAAAAAACTATCAGAGGTATGCTATTCCAGCTTCTTTAAAGGGTTTCACTGACAGGCGCAAAGATGCTCTCGTGTCTGGGTGACTACTTTGACCGAAAATACTCACGGTTACCTCCTGATTCTGCCAAGGAGGATTTTCTCAAACTCTTGGTCCAGGTTGTACAGAATCAGAGTCTGATGGTGTCAATTCCAGTACTCGTCACATGGACTCGACTCCTCAGCAACCGCCACATCGGCCCCAGTGACCTTGTGTCTCCCCTCATCGGGCCACTCCTCGAGACTTGCAGCTCCCGCCTGGTTCGATATGAGAATCTTCCCGAAGATACCCAGGAACCGACGTATCTCTTTCTCATGGAGGACACAGACACAGTACCCGAACGACATGCCTTCCTGGGTAATTACCGACGCTACAGCTCCCAGATCATTGAAGCAATCGTGCAATTGAAGCTTGTGCATGCAATTTCTCACATTCTCGGTCGTACAGAGCACATACTACAGCACCTTTACGATGGGCAACCTCCTCTAGACAAGGCAAACTACTCGAAACACTCCATGGCCGTTCTACAGGTCGATGCCCAATTCACTGTTCTAGAAGCAACACTCAAAGGATATACAAAATGGAGAAGGAATCAGTCAGCAGAGCAAGATCAGCAGAGGGCCGAGCTTGAGACCAGCTTGGAAGGCTGGTGTAAAAACCTGATTGAAATGAGCTTTGAGGACCCCATGATACGGAAGCGGATGCTGCAGTTGCTGGTGTACTTCTCGACGACTGCCCTGAACAAGAACGCTACCTTCATGCTAAAAGTTTTGGAGCATATTCTACTGACCTGGCCTGCTCTTGAGCCCGAGCACCGCGCTTTCAACGATGCTATCAAGGATTTGCAGGGCGAGAGCATGGTTGAGCTTCAGAGACTAGCGTCTGAGATGCCGGATCATCTGCTGGTGAGTTGTTATTTGTTTCTGTTGATTTTACCACTAACAAGCTCTCCCAGGGTGTGTACGACCAGATTGAGAACAAGGTCAATGAAATGATGTCTTCTGGGTCTTTGGATGAGAAGCGGTGCATTGCCTACAAGAGTTTTCTTTTCATCATTATGTGAGTGGCTGAGCATGGCGATCGTATGAACCACCAGGCTAACTGTACTGAAGCCATCGAGCAACCAAGGTTGATGCGCAAGCAAAGATTCAGAAGCTTCGCGAGTTTATCGATCCAGTCAAGGCACAATGGCAAACCGACAATGTCAGGAATGCTCTCAAGTCCTACCCAAGCTTCTGTGAGCTACTTGGCCTTGACAAGGCCCAGAATTACCTGTCGAGTCGGCAAGCCCATGAGATCAAGGATTGGGGCTCGCGCGAACTGGACGCCGAGGGCCTTGCCCTGCAAAGCGAACTTGAGGAGCGATTGAAACTCCTTCCACTTCGATCAACCAAGTCATTCCTGGCATTTTCTGTTGAAAGACTGGACAAAAACTCGGAGGCGTTCAAGGCATCGTATGCTCTCTGGCAGGATGGGTTCTCCAACATTCTTGCCGACCTCCTGGAATTCCTGAGCTTTGCGCATGCATCTCATAATCCCGACAACTGGGTCGGCCTGGCACCTGGAACTCGATCGGTAGTCGGACGGGTTCTGAGCGATCGCTTCTGGCAAGCTGGCATCTCGGAGGGAAGTAAGGATGACTTCTATGCTCGTGTGATGGACAAGAAGAACACAATGGAGGGACTCGCGTCGACCGTCCGTGGATCCGTCCGGTTCGTGCGAGAAACGGCATATGCCATCATCTACTGCATGAGTCGACTAGACATGCAGTTTTACGGCTTTGAGGGTCTTTCGGCACCGTTGTCGAAGGCCTTGTTTGCTGACTCGATCTGGCTGTCGACGCATCAGCAGAGCAATCTTCTCAACTTGGTGAGATACCTGGTTGATGACTGCCCGGTCGACCACCGTGATCACTTTCTCCCCCAGCTCCTATCCGCCTGCTTCCAGCAGATGGATGCCAAGATCAACGGCGAATGGGGCAAGATGGAGCAGCAGCAGACGGTAGCAGCCGACGGGGAGGCGGGCTTGAAGGAGGAAATGAAGGCAGAGAGCATTCTGCGCCAGGTCACATACACAGCAGTGTTGATGGTGGCGGACTTCTTGGATCCAACCAAGCCCAGTAAGTGACCCTGCGCAAATACATATGTTGGACGTTGCGACTGACCTTGGTTTAGACTCGCCGACATTAAAGTCCCGGACGTACCCAGATGAGGAAGACACAGAAGCTGATAACTATCCGACTCTCCGGCGGTTTTGTCTCATGAGACAGGAAGTTGTGGAGCCGCTGCTTGTGTTCTGCACACATGGTATCAGGATGCGAGACTCGCGATGCTGTAGCATGGTACTGCGGCTCTTCATCTCGCTAGTTCCCGAGTTCGTCGATGGGCAGGGGTCAAAGGCTACGACGCAGGCAGCACAGGACGGCCAACAGCGACCTGCGTCAGGGGGCCAACATGCAGTACCTCCGGAAATCGCGTCGGCAATCCGGGAGTACATCTCATTGGACGTACTCCAGGCTTGCATCACGTCGTTCCACGAGCCTTACTTTGTAGATCTGCAGAAGGAGCTGGCAGCGCTGATTGCAACGATATTTGTGTACTACAGCCCAGCCACATCGACACCGAGGGACGTTTTACTTTCGCTACCCAACGTTGACCCTGCGGGGTTGGAAAAGCTGTCGCATTACACCAGTAAGCCGGGATCGCATACGCGTCAGCAGCGAGCAATTGTTCTGGAGCTTCTCAAGGACCTCAAGGGCGTTAGTGTGTCTGAGATGGGCAAGTTACCCAAGAGCAGCGGCTTCGGCAACTCTTTACGACCTAAGAGAAGCAACAGGAGTAAGATGGCACAAGGGTTTATGAATGAGCCCGGGGCTGAACAGGGGGCGACGAGAGCTGGCGGGGTGACGGCAGCCCGACGAGCAACGCCTGATGGATTAGAAGGAGTATCGAGCTTGTTTGACGGTCAAGGTTAAGGTCGAGGTTAAGGTCAAAGGGAGGTTGAAGAGGGTGGCCCAGGTAGAGTGAGGGGAGGGCTGCCGCTTTTCAATAGACGTGGTGGCTGTAGTATGGCATGCAGGTGTCTTTAACTTGGGGGGCCTACTTTTGTTTTGGTCTGTTCGGGATGAGGCGCCTCTAATGGAGAATGATGAATATGGGCGAGGTACTTGAGAAGTAGAGGGGACGAGGGAAAAGAAAACGAGCATGAAAAGGCATCGGATTGATTAGAGCGGGCAATGGCCAAGGAATGAAATATCACGTTTAGTTTTAACACTGGCTTGTGGGACATGATTTCCGTCTGAACGTGCGTTAGTTGCTTGGTGTAAGCGAAGGTGTGTGTTGTAAGGCCGGCATTTGACCGGAACGAAAGATGTGAAGAGATGTGAAGCTCTCATGATCTTGTTAAACCAGTCAAGCTCATGTTGAATTACCGTACAGTTGCCTCACATGATGTCAACTAGCAATAGCCCGGGCCGGATTGTGGCTATTCAGCAGTGCTACGTAAGTATTTGTGGTATGTTTATGTCAAAGTCAGGTTGTTTTTACAAGGGCGTGCGTGGTGTAGGCTGCTGTCACCTCTCACCGGCACTTTTAACCGTATTTGGGAGGGGTCAAAAGGAATCGGCCGAGACTTTTTGTTGTAGGTTTATCCTTGGTGGCGATATGCGAACTGCTATCTAATCAGCGCTAGTCAAGTTGTAGTTATCTATTGTAATTGTAACTGTAGCTGTAGCTGAAACCCCGACTTGAAATCCGGCGACCGGGCCGTGGATGGCTTCTTTAGTCGGTGTCACAAGGACATTGAATTCCGGCATATAATGACCGGCATATCCTCCCATTTCCGGCATTATTTCTGAGGGAGGAAGACGGTGTATTGCCCTTTTTTCCTGCAATGATTTGTTATGACAATGTCGACCAACAACGACATCGATATGCAGGCAAAGTCCCAGACTCTCACACAGCAGTCATGTCCGAGGGCAAAGACTGGGATCAGTTCGAGAAGAACAACAAGAGCGTTAGTATGTGACCATGATCCAGTGGTGCAATTGCTGAATATGACAGGTGCGATGGTTGTCGACGTCTCAAAGAAAAGTGCATCGGAAAAGTCCCCTGTGATAGATGCAAAAAGTCTGGCCGACCTTGCCAGTTCGGCGAGAGCTTCCGAAGAACGCGGCTTCCCCGACAGGCGCGAATGGAGCAGCCACGTCCAGCCGAGCAGCCGGGATTCTTTGATGCGGAAAGGATCCACTCTCTAGAGGCTATTGTGCAGTCCTACACAGGCGTTCAGGACTGTAGTAGGGAGAATCTGCAGAGTATTGTAGCGGCACTACGGCAGGAGAGTGACTCACCAGAGGCGCTCTCTCATGAGGGGAACGTCGGCGATGGAAAGGAGATTGATAAATCGAATGCTTCTTCTTCATCTTTGAGTGATGTTTCGGGTGAGTTGATACCTGCCCGCCTCCTAGATACCGCGGTAGTATACATGCCCTCGGTCTGATGAAGCTGACTCCTCCTAGCCCACGCCAATTTTTCTCATCTCGACTTTTCCCATCGTCTTCAGAAAGAAGTCAAAGACCAACTCGACGGTTCTGATGCAGAGGTTCTTGATACCCAGTCCAGCGTGTGTCTTGCGATGGTTAAGAATATTCAACTAACCGCATTTGCCAAAAGTCTTCGATGCCTGTAGCCGAACCAGCTCCTTCTACACACCTTTTATCACGAGACTTGGTTGTTCTTGAAGCAGCTTCCCTCTTTCCCCCACCTCAATCCGCTCTTCTTCTCGTCGACATCTTCTTTGACTTTGCGCAGACCAATTATTTCTACATTGATGAAGAGACGCTTCGACGGAGACTAAATGGATTCTACACTTCGTCTGCGCGAGTGGGTATCGAAGATGCACCCTGGGTCTGTACTGCTTTGATGGTCTTTGCGCTGGGGACTCAGTTCGCCCACCTATACCAGCCTTCTTCCCGGTCGTCTAGTAGAGGTCTGTCCAGTGAGGCCTATGACGTCTGTCAGTCGATAGATGATACTCTTGCAGTGGCTCTATACCGCAAGGCGTCTAGCTTGGTGCCTGATATTCTGGCCATGGCCACTTTGGAGAGCATACAGGCCTTTCTTCTTCTTGGGATCTATGTGCTTCCTGTCGATCCATCTGGGCTATCATGCACCTATTTCGGCATTGCTATCAAGGCGGCGACACAGAGTGGCATACATCGAAAGAGCTGCCAAGACGGAACGCCTCGAGACATGGAGCTGAGAAAGAGGGTCTGGTGGACTGCCTATGTGCTGGAGAGGTTGGTTTATTTCTTCACTGGCGGACTCCGATACTGACAGCTGGACAGACGAATCTCCATATTGCATGGCAGGCCCGTGTCGATTTCACGGCGAGACGTTGATGCAAATCTACCGACGGATCTCCAAGAACTCCAGCCCCGAGAACGAGTCAGCCCCTTCCAGAACAACGTGGCCATGCTGAAGTTGACGAATATCATGGAGTACGCCAGAGATGCAATGCAAGTCTTGTGGCTCCGACCAAGCAAGGTTCAACAGCTAACTAGTAACAGTCTGGCTTTGAAGAATGGAGATAAGATACACCGATCAAGAAGGCTGCAAACTCTTGAAAAGGTGAGAGAGAACCTGCAAGCATACTGGCAGAGCCTCCCAGAGGAGACTTTCTGCAGAGATCTCAACCCTGGGAAGCCTCTCTTTCGCTCCAACGTTCATCTGGCCCTGACGTATCACCTCATCCACATTTTCATCGGGCGATCCTTTATTTTTGACGAAACCTCGTTGAAACACAGGGAGTCTCCGCATCTGGAGTGGCAGAATCTTCGAAGGACCCTGATCGATACCTGCGTAAGTAGTGCCGTTGCTACGGTCGACCTCTGCCAGACTCTCCACGACGAGGGCCTCCTCTCCAAATCCTCTTACACAGAGTTTACCTGCTGCTGTGCTGCTGTTCTGGCACTTGTAGCCAAGTGTGTGGCTGAAAAGAGCACTCAACTAAAAGAGGCCAGTAAGAAAGGCACGGGCCTCTTACAGAGCATGTCCATTGGTGTGTTCTCAACGAGCTCTGAGAAACGAGCGGTAGAAGAGCTGGAAAAGGCTTTCGAGAAACTCGACCATGCCAATGAGGGCCAAGATCAAACTATGGAGGCGGAAGAGGACAGTGATGGGTATGCACAGTTTAGGAGTTGGGTGGCTATGCAACAGATTGTTCCTGGAGAGACACTGCAGTTGCCGAGACAAGATAATACCATGTTTGATTTAATGACGGCTGGAGGCCAGGCAATGACACCGAATGGGAGTCGGAGTTATGTATTGGGGTTGTCTGATATGGGTTCTTTGCCTGACTTGAGTCAGTGGTTCGATCATGGGTTTGGATGAGATACCTAGTTTTTGATAATTGTCTTTCACCTGCGGTTTGTTTTGGATTGATATTCTACAGTGCTACACAACCATGAGATCGGGCTGCTCTACATAAAGAGACAAGATAAGTGCTACATTTAAATGGCTGCAATGTTTCTTTCTGTGGAATGTACCTTACCTTGGTGGTGAAAGTCTAAAGATGAAGAGTGTAGACCATTCTGCTATCATCCACACACACACATACTGTATACACAGAAGTTCCAACGACTACAAGAATCTTGCATGGTCAATATTTCAAAACCAACACCGAGATTTGTCTATTAAACATCACTGACTACCAATTTCCTTGTCCAACGCATCCGCCATATCCTCAAGAGTGTCAAACTTCCAGTCATATACAGGATCCCTGCGGTTTCCCATGGTAGCACCAGGCCTCTCAATCCAGCTTGACTTGATGCCTATCTTTCTCGCGGGTTGGTGATCATGGTACTGGCTCTGCGCAGTCTGGAGAACCTGCTCCTTGGCGACGCCGAGCTTGGACTCGACCTCGCGCAGCATGAACTCAAAGTTTCCGAGGTTGGGTTTGTAGCTGCCGACGTCCTGGGCGGTAATGATGAGATCGAAAGGGACACCCTGGAGAGGTCCGGCGTTGCTGGCGGAGAAGGACTCGCGGTCCACGTTGGAGAGGACGACAAGCTTGTAATGCTTCCCCAGACGGCGCAGCGCATCCACCGTGTCGGGAAACGCGGGCCATCGACCCACAGAGTCTCCGAAGGCCTGGTCCTGCTCTGACGTTGGGGCGGGGAAGCCAAGGCGCTCAGCGACCTTGGGGTGGATGGTAGCGAGGAGCTCCGCGTACTTCATGTCGGGGGTCTTGTCCTGCTGGACCGTCTCTTGCTCGTGGAAGACGGTGAGAATGTTCTCCCGGGATAGTTTGGCGTTGTTGGCATCGAGAAGAGGTTTGAGACCGTTGAGGACACCTGTCTCCCAGTCTATGAGGGTGCCGTAGACGTCAAAGGAGAGAAGGCGGTAGTCAGATAGACGGCTCATGATGAATAGATGCGGGGGAGCGGGGA
>JABFEV010001772.1:0-12733 GCA_013618395.1 Fusarium domesticum
GGATCAACGGCCTGCTTCGACTTCAGCTTCTTCTTCAGCAGATATTCGACTGCCGGCTGGTCTGTGGGCGGGAAGATTCCTGACTTCTCGAAGCCTGTGATGATATGGGCAGCTGTGAAGCCCTCATTAAAGATCTCCTGATTTTGGGCTAATTAGTATATAAAAAGAGGGGGATTTTGGAGAGGGTTGATCGGTCAGGCTTATACCTGAAAAGCTCCTGCAAAGTCACGGCGGTTGAAGGTAAGATTTCCCTTCCATAACGCCTCACGAAGCTTTTTCTAATGTGCATTCTTCAGATATTGAAATACGCCTATATCCATAGGTTGAAGAATATGCGTTGAATGCGGCAGCAAGAAAGCTACGAGGATATTGAACTTCATACAGTATTCTCGAAAGGCGAAAGAGCCGTGACCAGAGAAACCGTCAATAACAAGTAACCGCCACACAAGATCTTCATCCCTCGCGTTTTGTGTATTCGGAGGAACGTCATATTCGGTAAAGGCATTCCCAGGTTGCTGCAGGTGCTCATTACAGCCGAAATACTGCTCAAAGTCAAGCTAACGATGTTGTACTATAGCAGACTTATCCCAGGAATGACGGTTAAAGTGCTTCGCCCACTCAAGCGTTATCTCGCTGTTGGAAAACGCTATATCTGACTGTGCGAAGCGCATATTCGGATCGCCATCGATATTCGCCCACTCCAGCGTTGGAAATGCCTTGAAGATTAGCCAAGGAGGAGTTATTGCGCCGACCGCGTTGCCCGTGCCGATAACAGTACAGCTTTCTCGATCTTCAGGGGAGAATACCTCTATAGATGACTTCTTCTTTATACGTACAACAAGGCATTCTACCCGTTCTCGCAGTATCCCTACTCTAACTCCCGCTTGGTCAGCATTCCAACACTCAGAGGCACCGATTCTGTAGTTAGTGATGACTTCAGTAAGTCGTTTGAACCACTGCTTCGTCTCCTCAACGCCTGCTTCCTCATACTCCACGCGGGCGGCTTCTTTTGCCTTTAGTATCGATTTATCGAGCTCGGGATGATCGTCATGGAAGCGCGAATACCACATCTTGCTAATATGCTTTGCATCAGGGTCTCGGCGTCGGCGCAGCGTTAAAGCTGCATCTTCAACTTCGTATTTGGAGGAGGGCAGACCAGATCGTTGCATCCAGACGACGAAAGCTACGATAGCTTCATCTTCCTCGTCGGTAAGCAGCCTTGGGCGCCCTATTCGTCGATCAGGCACTTCGCTGATATTGAGGGTATTCGCAGCTTCTAGCTTCTTCGCGATTCGGCCGATAGTCGTGTGCTTGGAGCCCGGATAACGCTTCTCGGCCTCACGAAGAGATAGCGGTCGATTTGTGCCGTTGCGGGCATGGCGAGAGAGGCCTCGTTTGGAGCGTATGCGTGAAGAAACAACTGCCTGAGCAGCCTTGAGATTTGCAGGCGAGTGCATAATGAAGTTAGACAAAAATTCTAATATATTCACTGATCGTTGTCTAGCTTTTCCTTGATTTTGGGTGCAAAAACGCGAAAAATCACGACAGCCGGCCGTGCGGGGCTGTATCAGCCTTTTTTCCCTGTATCACACTTTTGGGGCCAACTAAGCTTGCTTAGTTGGCCTCCCCCCGGCTCGAGCCAACGGGTATGCCTCTAAACCTAAAACTCTAAATCCTGTAAAACTATAACTACATATTATATTCCTCATTCTACTAAAACCGCACTCTTGTCTAGCCTCTAAGAAGAGTATAAAAGATTATAGCCGTTGTTTTTGTCTTGTCTAAGGAAGACCTGTGTATTGCCTTTAACATTCCTAAGAGCAACCTTGAAATACAAGGTCTCGGCACAGTCGACATCACCAGCGCTATGCGAACCCGCATTAAGGTCATCCCAGTTAGTAAAGTCGACGGCGCCAATAGCCTCAGTAGATTTATCGAAAGGTCTAATAGAGTTGTAGGTAATGTCTTGGGCCTCGGTAGGAAGACCAGTCAGCTGCCTGACTTCAGATAGAGCATCACCACCCTTAACAATAAAAACGCGCTGGTTCCTTTCGCCCTGGGTCCAACTAAAACCGCAGTTCTTTGCGCCAGCGGGGATGTTGCGAAAGACAAGGACTTGCTCAACTTGAGAGGAGTTATCGTAGGTCTCGAGATGAATGCCGGATGCTAAGCCCTTAGAGAGAGTAGGGTACTCGGGATAAATGTCATAGATGGCCGATGGTATATGACGGACGATGACTTCTGACTTTAGAGAATATTTCTCTATGGTGGAATCTGGGGACTTGGGTGTAGTAGTAGGAGTTGGGACAATAATGCAGGGATCCTTTGCAAAGCAGCCCTTGTTATCTCCGCAGTGATAATAAGTGGTTCCGGTCCCGCAGTCAGTCTCGTGTTGGCGAGCGATATTACTAGCAGGCATAGCGTTGGTCACTGCCATGAGGCAGGCCAGTGAGGTAAGCATATTGGTGAAAGAAGGCATTGTTGTGAAGGTGAGGTGGATAAAGAGTTGTTATAAAGAGGTATTATAGACGGAGAATATATGGTAGATTATTTAATATAATTGTCGTGGGATAAGGTGAGATGATGATGACGGTAATGATAATAAAAAAGATTTCTTAATGTGCAGATTGTCGACGGACTTTATAGTATTCTTAATCTTAAATCTCTTGACTTAATTTAGCTTACTGTCTTAGAAAAACTATTATCAGATGAAGTGGCACTGCCTTGTTGAGGCTATTCCCGAGACCCAGCGTTGTAGTAAGACAAGACTCCAGCCTCGAGGATTTTGCATGGTTCCATGCGTTCAGCCTCACAGGATTTTCTCTGGTATCTAGCTTGCAGGCTTCTTGGTAATTTTTCCGATCTTATGTACCCAGGCTTAGAGTCAGATGAGCGAATTAGATGGGAGCAATCTAGTGGCTGTGCGCATAGCGTTGCAGTGAGGCTATGGGGAAAGCAATCTTAAAGATCCTGCGGTTATTTTTAGCCTTAACAGCGCCCCATTGTGCTCCAGAGGAGGTCCTTGGCATCCAACGTCAGGTCCCTCGTTCCTGGGCAGCCATGCCGACAATAACAATTTGGGTCTCCTAACTTCGTAGGCATGTCACACAAAGCCCACCAGCCCAATCGGGATTTTCTCTATGCTCACCAAGCATCAAGAGATCGACAGGGCATTAAATCCATAGCTTCCCTAACCTTGCCGTCATGGCCCTTATCTCGTATGAGGTCTGTGTGAATGCCTCTTTCCCCTTCTGCTTTTTTCTGGTTTTCTTTATCAACTTTAATTAACGTTTTTCTTTTAGGTTCTCACTTCAGCTGACGACGCTATCTTTTATCTTGGCTTAACCGTCTTTTGCACTCATGAGCAAACCTCAAAGGTGATCTCTCCGTCTTTTATTTCTCCACGCTGCCAACTCTGAGCATGGTAGCCGTCAGCTCCTCTCCCGTCTTAGTTGGATGAGCCCTCATGAACCCGAACTTTCCCTCTGCCAATATGACTGGCTCCGCGCTTCGCAAATCCTCCATCATCTTTGACGGCTCCTCCTGTCTGTTTCGAGTCTTTTCCCTCTAGCTCGCGATAGCTGTCCGCCATAAACACCGGCGACGTTATTACTGTGACAACTCAACCGATTTCGATATACCTCTCGTACTTCCGATGGCCCCTCTCGACTATCTATCTTCTAAGCCACTCTGCCTCTTCAGCCTTACGTATCTCTTCTCTTTGGCTTCTCCGAAATTCTTCTATACATTCTGCCACGAGGCTTGCCTTTGGCTTATAATACCTGCGCTACTACCAACTCGACTGTCTACGCTTATCCCCCTCCTACTTTTAGCGACGTTCTTTTGACTCTCGATGACATCCCTTTTGTCGTTTCTAGAGCTGCACTCTCTCACTGGCGTTCCTCCATCGCCATTTTCGACGGCAAAGCCCTGTCACTTTCGACGATTCTCTTCTATTCGCCCTCTCCAATGCCTTTATTACTCTTCTAAAGCTCATTACAGCTAACATCTAGGTGTTTTCCTCGACATTATTGCCTTTAATAGATTACCGCCGTTTTATAACCTCTCCGGTTTCCCCGATCATCACCTCGCCACCTTATCTGTGTCGGCTCTCGACGCATACACACACTAATCGCTCTAGGCACTTCTTCTTCTTCTTCTCTCTGAAGTAGCTATATAATATTTGCCGTATCTCTTCTCAACCTTTTCGTCGCCATATCCTCCGCCTCTCCTCTGTTAGCCAATAACCCGCCAGCCTCGCTTTTATTAACCCCAACACAGGTTTCCAATCTGCGATACTATAGCTGACGGTCTATTGATTAATCCCCTTCCTCCTTTATTACTTACCAACGCTGCTTCTCCGTTCTCCTCTATTATAGCGTCGACTTAACCTACCCGAGTTTATTCCTTCACTATCTAGCATTGGACGGCTTAGTTCTAAGTTAGGGCGTGAGTCCTGGGTCCCTCTTTTCGTCATGTCCAAAGTCAGGCTTAACCTCTTTGGCGGCGTTAGAAACCAGACGGCAGCGCCTAGAGCAATATTCGTCAAGCGATTGTGATTGCTTACTGCCCTAATGATGCTCCAGCAGACGACTATCGTTGGAAGCCTGCTTTGCAGGTCTGGGACCATAGCTCTGCGATCAATGCCGCACACTTTACCCTTAGCGCCAGGTCATAGCATGGTTGATATCTTGGGCAAAGGATCCGACAATGGCCTCTTCCTCAACATAATAGTCAAAGCCGCCCTTGACAAAGACTGAATTGCCATCGTTCCCAACGTTGATCTCGAGCTCGTCAACTCACTTATCCCCGGAAGGATCGACGAGAGCAAAACGACCGAAGCCGCCAGTGGAAGTGCTGGCCCATCAAGGACTACAACATTATCGTTATCAATAAACTGAGCTTAGGGTTCCTTTCTTTCGCATTGCACAATTCGCCTTGGGGCGCCTTATCGTCATCGTCGTCATCGTCATTAGTGTCGGTGTCGTCTGAGGTATACTTTTAAAGGTCTATAGACCGACCAATCGATAATACCGGCAAAATTCAGCTTATCTAAAGAAATTCGCCTAGAAGTCTTGGTTTTTGGCGCCATATAGCTCACATAATCTCCAGGAAAGGATAAAGATATGAAGAAAGAGATTTACTATATGCGCCTGTTTTCAAATAATTATCGAAGTTGTGACATTTCCACGCCATATTTATACAGCCAAGACATGTATGCATAGCCTCATATCAATTACAAATAAGAATCAAATATTAACTCCATCATTTACTTCACGTTCTGCAGTCCTTGCCCTCATTACAACTCTCTTGGGTTGAGCAATAGATTTCTGGACTTATTGTATCTTGCATAGAGATACATCGTTCGCAAGGCCGTGGAAAAAGGAGGCCTGAAGTCTTTCTCACAGCACATCTGCTTAACCGGCCAGCTTGTCGACCGAGTGACCTCATTCTCCAAGAGGCTGTTGATCACACAATGCAAGCTCGTTACCGCCATCATTGGCCCGGCCTATATCGACTTCTGCAAGATCATAGACCTGTGGCCGACCTCCTGGTTCTCGAGGCGAACCGTGTCGGGGGATGCGAGATTGTGCTGGCGAGGCAGCGGCTTCCGCTCCATTTGGAGAGCACCACACGCTGCCAAGGGTCTTGGTTCTGCCTTGCCATCAACATTGGGCAGCATGACTTTCAGGCAGAAGTGCATCGAAACCTAGCCTCCGAATGCTTCACTCTCAAATAGGCAGTTTGAGTACTCGCACACGTGGCACCACAAGCAGAACCTCGCTAGCTGGTTCCACGCAATTCCAAGGCTCAAAACATAAATTCCATCAGATTTCCAATCTTTCGCTCTGATGTATATTGATCCAGATACTCATCCTTACAATGGATCCATTCTCTATCACTGTTGGCTGTGTCGGGCTCTGTGACTCAATCACCAAGGCAAATTTCGGCATAGCCTCATTAATCCAGACTCTCTCTGATGCGAGAGACGAATTAGGCCAAATCAACAACCAGCTTAAACAATTGAAAGTCACCCTGGCACTCATTCAACAGAATTTCAGTCCTAATGAAGAGCTTCCTGAACCTCAACGAGATGAAATATTCCTTGTTATTAACAATTGTCTTGACACGCTGAAATCCATTGGTGAGATTGTTGAAGAACATAACGGGCAATGGGGGCCTAGTCTGTGGGCTCTGAAAGGAAAGAAGAAAGTCCAGGCCGTGAGCCACAACTTGGACATTTACATGCGACAATTGGGCCTCATCCTACAAGGAAACAACAGGCAAGACACGGACCTGTTCTTGGTATGACATTAAGCTAATGAGAAACTCACAGCGCCATGCTCCAAGTTATTGGCGAACACAGCAACATCACACGCATCGCATGTGGCGAAATTCGGCACAATATACTTGATGTACGAAAGGACACAGCAATTCTAAAGGATCAGTCGTCGGACCAAACACATAACCTCAACATAATTCACGATAAGATATCCTGTATCGAGTCCGATATACGCACACTGCTTAACAAACACCTAAGCCCCGACGAAAGCAAGCAATTCGATTCTGATCTCACCGTTGAGGGACATTCAGATGCGCAACCAATGGCCGTCACAGGTGACAGCTGGGAGCCCCAAGTCACCAGAGATAACCCTACCGCAAGGTAAGACATGCGGGTCCAAGTATATCTTAACTATTAGCCTAGAAGAGGGCTAATTGGGTTCTAGCGATCAAGAGAAGCTATCACCAAGCGTCAGTAATACTAGCTGGCACGGAAGTAATCAGCTCAGAATGACTGAACCATTTAATTGGCAGCCAAAGCATGAACTGCCGTTAAGTGCGGGGTTTCCCTTGCCGCAAAGCGTGACTCACGATTCTATGCTATCATCGGTGCTGATGAGCTCTTCTGAAGCCACGAGATCAAGTGAGAATAAAATCGCCAGCCAATTCAAGCAGGCTGTTTTGGCGAGGGCGAGGGCGGCCGTCGAAACCAGCGTTATTCAAGACTCCGAGGCCAAACAAGACGAACACATAAGAAGGGCTTTCAAGTTGCAAGTCCATCGATTGTCGAAGGATCCTATGCAAAGAAAGACACATACTAGTTCTAATGCAATGTCGTCTAGGGACAGGCCGAAATTAAGATGCGGTGTGTGATGATCAAGTTTGCTAGGGGGCTAGAAGGTAATCGTAGTTTTTCTGTTATAAGCCTCCACTTAAGTCACTTGCAAGGATAGTAGCTAATAAAATACTAGCATATTAAAGATACGTTGATTTATACCTAATTTATATAGTGATATTTTTACTAGCAATCCTATGAGTTAGTTCGACCTACTTTATGTGTTTCGAATTGCTCCCTATGGTCCCACGTTAATTTACATCATTTCGACTCGTTGGTCGCGCCTGGAAGCAGCAGCGCCCGCTGCGAGCCCACACTCATGTTACCGGCCGTGGCGCGAAGCAGCCGTGACTTGCCTGCGTCCGAGGGATCGTGAATGTTCCTAACGAGGTCAAAGACCTCGACCGCCGCTCTGCCAGTCTTTTCCTCGTCGAGGGCTGGATGGTGCTCGTCAAATCGCTTCCCGTCGTGGAACCCCATAGCGCGGCCCCAGATCTGGAGGCGGATCTTAGCAGCGCGGAATTGAACGTCCAGGTTCTTGTTATCGCTCGCGAATGATTTAAATAACTGCGCCCGTTCCAAGGTTTCGAGACAAGAAATAAATAGACCCGCAAGCCAATAAGGCCGGTGGCGAAGCCGGCGTACTCTATATCTATTAGTATTAGATAGAAGCAGATGTCTGTAGAGATATCTTTGGTACTTGGCTTTAAGACTCCCATCGTCACTCGACTGCTGTTCGAGCTACCTGCCCCAGGCGCCTACCCTACAGAGTGGGAAACTTAGATCGAAAGTTATGTTTGGACCAAAACGGTAAACCTGGTGATACTGAGTCCCGATAGGCATACTATAAGATGCCAAACTAAGTCCTTAGAACTATACCTCGAGAATATCATGCTGGATTTGCAGGTGTAGAAGTTGCAGACTTACCTGGGCCTGCCAGAGACTGCTCTTGTCTAAAGGTAGTTGCGTCAACCAGACTGGATATATTTCTGCAAGCTTTGCCATCAAAGCTTCAAAATAACGACGTTTAGCAATCAGGCTATTGTGTGGAGTCGCGATGCAGAACGAAGTGACGAAATGGCTGCACAAGGGGTCGAATGCATATTCCCTAATGTCTAGTCTATCTAACAGAAAGAGGCGGAATTGCGTTATAGATATAGAAGCCAGATAGTATAGATGCTTGAACGTAGAATTGTACTAAGACAATAGTGTGTAGTTCACTGCTTCTTATAAACGTAAAGCCGCACACAGCTGTGAAATTAGTTTTGTCTCCAAATACGGACTGATTCTCGACGGTCAGCGGTCGGTTGGCAGCTAGGGAGGCGGTGACAATGGCTAACAGTATGTCCTTTGTGCCTCTATTATCTAGTACAAGCTCTAATGTAATCTTGTATCGTCGTTGAACGAGACCAATGGGTCAAGTGAGACTTCTTCTGTCATGCCAAGTTGGGCACATTGTCGCACGAGCTGCAGATCCTCCGCAATAGCTCTATGTAGTCCAGAAGCAGGTCCTGGTCGATATGCAGATCGCGCTGAACCCACGCCACCTCGAGCCCCCGCCGGAGGCAGCCTTGCTGCCGGCACATTTTGTCCTTCTCGGTCCTTTGCAGCAGGTCGAGAATGATGCACCTCTGTTCCTCAGTAGACGCCTCGGTGCCAATGACGAAAACGGGGAACTGCTTTTCGCAAGATGGCATAGCGGCCAACAGCGCGAAGGCGCGGTCGAGCAGTTGTGGAATGTTGGGGATCTGGCCGAGCGTGGTCTCGCGCGCGCGGGCGATGTATATAAATGCGCAGAGGCGATATAACTCGAGCAGGGCTGCTGCGCGGTCGCGCGTGTGCTCTTGTTGTCCTCCTTCTCTTTGCTCTACATAGCTAATTGCTGGATCAGGCGGAAACATATCATCCGTTGCTAGGGGTGAAATCTTGCTGGTTGCGTCTTCGAGAAGGTCGAAACGCTCAGCGAGGTGGTTGGGGTCGGGCGGCGTCACCGCAAGGCCCATGCTCAGCATCACGGTGTCCATCGTGGCGGAGAGAATCCCTAACATCTTGTCATGCGGACCAGAGGCAAGGGAGATCTGTGCAGACGGCGACCACTCCACTGCGTGAGGCGGCATGTTCGTGTTCATAGATTGCCGGCTCGACATTATGGCACTAGGCCTCTGGTTCCATGACTTGATGTATGAACTGACTAAGTCGTTCCCGAGCCCCCTCTTGCCCATAATACCTATACTGAAGCGCGCAAGCATGTCGTAATATGAAACCCAGGCGAGCAGCTGCGATAAGTCATCGCTCCTGCTATTATCGGAGCTATCTGCGAGCCCAGCTGTACTGACGATATTTAGTGCTCCAGCGAGATACGAGAGCCACTCGTTGCCTGAGACGGAGAGCATTTGGATCTTTAAATGACGGGAATTTTAGCTCTACGAAACAGTGTAGGTGGCTGAAGCGTTGCCTGGCAGCGATTACATACCTCGGAAGAGGATAATAACATGCTCGCAGCGACCTGCGCCGCAGCCTCGGATCTGCCCCAAGAGATGTCTCTAGTCGAGGCGGCAAGGGCGCTGATGGAGGCAATCTTGTACCGCACCGCCTGTGTTTGGATGCCGTCTCGGTGAAGGGAGGATACCGCGAGCATGGCGTATAAAATGGCTCGGGACGTGGGCGTGTTGTTGGAGAGTGCCATACGCATCAGTAGGTTTCTCGTACTTGTCGGATCGACACTGAACGCGCCGACTGATGTAAAGCCTACAAAGCTAACTAGGGCCCGTGAGTGCTCTAGGCCGGAAACGAACTTTCGGAAGGGTACGGTAGCAACGACTCACAGTACTCGACGAGGTGCGATATCCCGTTTCCCATGTCGTGGGGTCGCCAGGATAGGGGAATGATGGATAGGAACGACCCGGATGGACCCTTGAAGCCATCATGATGCGCTGGGAGATAATTAGTGCTGGCTCCCGTCAGCGCGTTTATTTGTGAAGCCTCCGGGGCTGGAACACACTCACTCGACTTGTCTCCGTAAGAGTGGCACGCCTGCAGGTCGTGGTACAACTGCATGTCAAACTCAGATGCGCGCACAAACCACGCACGTCTGCCATTGCTAGGCTTTGTGCTACTAACGAAAGCAACAAGTGTCCGCTTGGGGTCGTTTCCCTTTGGCCAGGAGAGACGCAGGTCGTAGCCCTGGCACTTGCGGCCTCGAGAGGTACAGTTGCGGCACTTTGGCCGGCGTCGATCGCAGTTGATCTTGCGGTCTGTACCAAGTGATAAAATCTTCAGCAGCTACGCAACTCCCACAGAGAAGGGCCCACATACCTCTACATGTCCCGCAACTTCGACCAGACATGGCGGTGGCTGGACCGTCCTTAAAGGCTCTATCAGGACAGCTGACTTACTACTGTGCGCAGGTGGACAATACGGATCGAATCTTTTGGGGCGTAGCGTCGACGCAGGTGGGCACATGGCACGGCGTGAATATCTAGTTTGGTGGCTGAATTGAATGGTACCGGGCAACTTAGGATGTTCGGAGATAGTTGTCTATGATGGGTCTGGTAAGGCTTTATTTGAGGAAAACAGACAAGCAACGAAGATGATGGATAGCATGCGCTTAGATTTTGGGGACGCGAGGACAAAGATGCTGTTGTAATAAATATAAGACTAATCTAGCCCGCCCTAGTAAGGGTGTAGGTGGCCTACACTTTTGCCTGCGGCACAACGGTCTATTTTATGCAACAGATGCCATACATAGTAAGCATTAAAACTAGACCCTTGGGACCACTACAGCTAGACTAACCCGTGATGGCATAGCGACTCTAGGACGGCGAGTCATGATGCATCTTGGCTATCCCTCGACCCACCAGAGGCAGCATTCTCCGAGCCCTCGTGCAAGTCGTGGTGTATTACTAATGCCGCCAGGGTACATGAGGGCTGTTGTGGGTCCGGGCCATAGCAGAGTGGACTGCCATGGATCAGGACCCAGAGTGGCCTCGCTCATATAAGCATCCACTATGTGAGTCTGGCTGCTCTTAAGTCTTAACAGGTATCCCTTTTGGCGAGCAGGTATCCCTTTTGGCGAGCAGGTATCCCTTTTGGCGAGCAGGCGGTCCTCAGACTCTACACCTCGCCCGTATCGTGCGTCGGTAGTTCCACGCAGGTCAAGTATTGCCGAATATAAATATCGTCATACTGGCGGCAGCCTACACCTGGATGTCCATGATTTATCAGCTTGGGCTTCCTTGCCTTAGCACTACTGTATATAAAGCTAGCCTCAATCCGCTTCATGATAGGTAGACTATCAATCCAAGCATTACCTCTCAATCAAGGTCATCACAGCAGTTATTCTACTCTCGAACTCACGACTTTCCCATTCCAAGATGGCTACATATCTCATCACCGGCGCATCGCGCAACCTGGGCGTGTGTAGTCATTCTTCCGCTCGGAGAAGGGCTAGATTCAAATACCTACTAACACCACCGTTTGCAGTTCGAGTTCATGCGCCTAGTTTCCAAGAACCCAGATAACGTTGTTGTGGGAATCGTCAGGAACAAGGCGGCAACGGAAGACAAGGTGGTCAAGGAGCTTCCCGGCCGGACCAACATCCATGTCCTAGAGGCAGACATGACCAACTATGAGTCTCTCGCGGTTAGTATACCCGAACGTGTAAGAACGTCTCATAGGCTCAATTGAGCTTACAATGGTGCTAGAATACCGTTCCGCTCGTCACCAAGCTCGTCAATGGTGTCCTGGACTATGTCATCGCCAACGCTGGGCTTATTCCGGACTGGTCTGAATTCAAGAGCTTCGAGAAGATGTAAGTATCGAGAGCCCACTACCTTGGTGCCGCTCGCGGTGATGCATAAGAGAGCCAACCCCTGGGAACTAATGTGTACACTTAACTGCAGGGCCAAGGAGCCGGCACTCTTGGAGCAGGACCTTGATGATTGCTGGAAAACAAACGTCGTTGGCAACGTTCACTTATTCAACCTCTACGTGCCGCTGCTCCAGGCTGGCCGCGTCAAGAAGGTCGCCGTCATCTCAACGGGCCTGGCCGACCCGGTCCTTACCACAGACTACGATATATACGAAGCCATGCCGTACTCTATCAGCAAAGCGGCCGCCAACATGCTGGTGGCCAAGTACTCTGCGGCGTACGCCAAGGACGGTCTCGTCTTCTTGGCCATCTGCCCTGGCTCTGTCAAGAACGATCGCTACCAAGACCGTGAGTAAAATAATCCCCACATATAGTCGAAGTGATCATTTTCTAGTCCGCATAAAAAGAACTGTAGTGACAATGAGCTAACAACATTGGTCTGCGTTTACCTTATAGTAAGCGAAGAAGACATGAACGGTCTGGGCCAGATGGGTGGCAAGTTTATAAAATATGCGCCTCACTTTTCCGGGGCCAAGGAGGCTTCTGAATCTTCGGCGATGATTCTCGACGTTATTAATCAGGCCAATCTAGAGGCTGGGTATGGCGGAAAATTCCTTTCCCATTATGGAGGCGACAAGTACTTTGGCGAGCCGCCAGTTGCCGCCACTTAAAGAGTGTTGCGATATATAAGTAATGGCGCACTCGAGATAGGGATATCTGATTAGTCCTATCAGGCCCACTATAGG
>JABFEV010001776.1:0-11485 GCA_013618395.1 Fusarium domesticum
TGCCTTAGGCCATCAGGCCATAGGGGCCTGGCCAGAACAGGTGCGCTTCACGCATCAGAAAGCCTTAATTAAAAAGAATATTTAATATGCTTTTTAGGGCGCTAAAGCCTAGCGTATTAATATTAAGAAGGTCCTCTAAAAGATAGTTATAACTACTTACCTTCCTTTACTAAATCTACTACTTATAACGCTAGAAAATAACTAAGAAGCTGGCGAAATGCTATAAAATATGCTAAAGATATTAGAGGAAGTTAGATAATAAGCTGGCCTTATAAGAACCGACTTATAACATATTAATAGCGGTCTAAGGACCTTTATTAAGAAAGTTAGCTAGGATATAAACTAGAAAAACGCCCTTATAGCAGCCCTTATATACAAGGTTTAGTTTTTAGAAAGGCAGCTTAAGTTATAAAAGCCGACTAGCTAAAAGGCTATTAATTTTAAACCTAACGAGAGGTTCGCGAGAATACTAGAGATTATATATGCTAAATATGAGGCAGAAAAGGAACTAGAGAAGTACCGCGATGTAGAAGCAGCAAAACTATAAGATAACTTAATTTAAGTTACATTAAATAATATAGCCAACCTTAAGCTTATTACTAGTGGATGGGAGTTCTTTACTGCCTTCGTGGGGTTTCTCTCGCAGGATCTCGAGTTTTTTTATATAGCCAGCTCTTAGACTGTAGATAGTAATTTAAATTATACCTATATTAATTACTATTATAGGCTTTACTACAAATAAGATATAGGCGGTGCCTACGCAAGACCTGCCGAGGCTGACTACAATTACGTAAGTACTCTCACGTGACCTTCTTCCTTATAAAAGGCAGACAGGCAGGCAGATCTCTCTTTAAAATCTCCAGCTTAAATACAATTAATTAAGGCGCCTGTATTGTTAACTAACAACAGGTACGACCATTAATAATTACTAGCAATAGGTCGGTTTAAGAAGTTCTCTTTGGCCCGCTCCCCTAAGGCTAAATAGGAGTCTGCCTTAGCTACCTAACTCTTTTATATATTAGTTCGATAACTGAACATAATATTCTTTATAAAATAAGACCTTAAGCTTATTATTAGTAGTTAGGAGCTTTTTACCGCCTTTATAGCCAGTTCCTAAACCGTAGATAGTAAATTATATTATATATATTTATTTAACCCTTATAGTCTATATCTTGCTTAAGAATGCATAATGCATATTATTTAAGAGTTAAGAGAGAAGTCAATTGACCAACCTATACCAGGCAGCTCGCTAAGTCCCTAGAGCCGGCATTAGACAAGGTAGTTAGAGAGCTACTAGGCAGCCTAGAGAAGGCGACTATTGTAAGACTCCTGGGATAACGCTGCTCCCCGAGGCAGCGAGATGGTGTCTGCTGGCTGGGGCATGTGCGACTAACCCACTCCACCTTCTCCTAAGGGCATACCGGTACACGACATTCCTTGGGCGAGACCTCGTAAATAGCATCGAGAAGTGTCAATAAAATGCCAAGCAGCCGGGATAGGAAAGGACCGGGGAAATACAAAAAAGATTGCTCCGCCATCCCGATCTATCCTTGCTGCACTTTAAAGCCTGAGGGACTATCTCTTGCTGTCTCGTCCCTTGGAAAAATATTATAATCCGACCTCACAACCACAGGACATATAGGCCCATCCCCTGTCGCTTCCATCCCTGCCCCAACCCCAGGAATAACGTCAAAACTCATCCCCCTCTCCTCCATAAACTTCCTGGCCTCCTCCAGCTGCTCTTTCGGGAGCGGCGGCGGAAGCATCCCAGGCGGCGGTTTAAACCAGTGCTCCTGGGGCGCCTTGGTGCCGTCGACGCCACGGAACTCGGCTTCCGTCTTTTCGTTGTAGACCAGCCTGTCCAGAGATGCTTTAATGAGGCGAGGTTCCAGCGGCACAGCGTCGAGGATTTGGCGGCTGGCTGTCACGGAGCGCATCACGCCATCCTTGCCAACGCAGCATCCCCCGAGCGGATCGATGGGCAGACGGCGGGAGACGGCGGTAAAGTCGCGCTGGGCCTGCTTGCGGGCGGGAGAGAGATCTTGGGGGAGGATCTGCAGCTGCGAAGCCCTGTTCTTTGCTGTATTGTCCGCCAAAGACATGGTGTTTCGCGTTGGTGAGGATCAATCAGAGGTAGGAGAGGGGTAAGTCTCTGGGCTAAGAGAGGAGGTTAGTCCTGGGTTAAGAAAAGACGGAGCGGGTTGGAGATATGAGACAAGGGACATGACATGCCAAGAAGGAGTTTCCTGACGTGGCATGCTGAGCCAAGGACGGGTATGCCTCTCGGCCGACCAACACGTAGGAATGAGAGGCAACCGCCTCATGAATGCAGCTCATATTTAGCTTGGCACCCCTCCCTGGGGGCAGCAACAAAATTTCCTCTTGACTGCGAGTCGCCGTATGTGTATGGTAAGACTCAACACCCAGAACTGGTTCAACTTCGTGCAGAGATTCTGAGAGGTTATAAATAAGGCCTCGTCCTATAGCATGATGTCCATTCTTCCAAAGCATCTCCAGGCCAGTTCCGACCATTAGGGCTCTCCGTCTACTAATACTGGGGTAACTCCTAAGCCCTTTTCCCCTTTCTTGTTCCTGTTTGAAGCACTCTCGTCGTCGTACTAACTCTCGCACGCCTCCTTTAACAACTCCTAAACCCGTTCCACAACTCAACTCAGAATGCGCAGTAAGGCCTCCCTAACCAACAGCGAGACTACTTTAGTTTACGTCCTGAGTCACAGTCCTCGTTCCTGCCGTCCTCCTCGGCCTCATTGCCAGCACCAACGCCAGGGCAGTCGACATCCGATCGTCCAGCATCTACTCAGTTGAAATCCCCTCTTCAGCCGTCGTAGTCTCTGACTGGGACTCGCTCTACGAAGAAGGCGTTAAGTATCCAGACGCCGCCCTTATTTACAAGTACGGGGGTTGGGTCATCGAGGTCGACGACGTGATCGTCCTCGCCGTTAAGGGCTCGCTGTCCCAGGAGATCACAGACAAGGACCCGGAGGCGGTCGAGGATGACCCGGACTGCGATCTGGTCGAGGAGGAAGATAAGAGCGGAAAGCTTGTGAAGCGATGCAGTCATGCTCGCTGCTTTACCTCGGCTCTGTGTCGATCGTACACTGGCTGCCACATCTGCCGGATCTACAACTATACTACTGGACTTGGAAATTGTATCTAACAGACAGCGGCGGAGACACTGGACCTATATAGGGGAGATAACTCAGGCCAGGCATTCTAGGATATATTACCTCCTTTTTATAAATTATTAAGCTCTACACTTAACTTATATACTAGGAAGGGGGTCCGACCGCGGGATCTTCCGCTCCGGTGCTTCTGCGATAACCAGGCGATAGCCTCATTCGGCGAAGCTAACAGAGTGAGGCCCTTCACTTTTGACACAATGTGTACAGTACCTGTCCCTCCAGCGCCTAGATGCCAAGGCTACATCGGCTTGGAGAATGTGGGCGGCTGAGCGTCGCCGGCAAATCCGTAATGGTGTTATTAGACGGAAACAGAGACAAATAACAAGTATAGCGTGTTGGGCTTCACTGCGAGTCTGGCAGTAACACGTGGTTCGATGCTAACTGCGGGAGGAACCCAAGGGGACCAGACTGGATCGACTGTTGCAAGCAAAACACTTCCTGCCCGCAGGCAAACGAGACGACCAGCGCGCTCGATCGGAACAGTGTTAAACAAACAGGCCGCTTTTAGTCACCAACAGCTTTCTTATTAGGGACGATGTATTGGGTAGGGAGATTAGCAGAATGGCATGGCTGGTGTCTAGTTGCGCTAGGATTTATGGCACGTGTCAATTGGCAGACAAGATGCCAGGTGCCCTAGAAGAACCCCGCAGCGGCCCGAGCCAGGCTTGTGAACCCGCAAAAATGTCTGCCCCGTCGCTGCGCTGACGTCGCCCCCCGAGTCTGCGAATGATTCATATCTCCTAGAGGTCGATAAGACTGCAAATAAGTCGGGCTTGTTTGGCACTCTAGTTTTCTCTCTTGAACGTCCTATAAAGCGAACCATGCATTCATCAATAGATAGCTATGTGCCTAGTTTATATAGTAAACTTGTCGCAAACTGGATGCAAGATGACCACTCGTTGACATATTGAAAAGTGCGCGAGAGGGAGTCGCAGGAGTCGAAAGGTGGTGCAATGCGAAGATATAGAAAGAGAAGGGAAAAGCGGTCATAAGTGAGATACTTCTTGATCGAATGAATAGGCCCTTGCTGACCTAATTTAACCTCCTTCCAATAGGCCCGTAGGTGTGTTTCTTAGTGAATACCGATATATAACATCACGGCAATCCAAGTATAGATTTTAGCCGCGTTAGTTGGTACCCATTGGCGTAATCTTAATCGAGGCTCGAGGCGGTTTGTATGGTGTTTTAGCTGTAAGTCAACCAAATTGTTGGTATAAATTGCCCATCTTTCTACTATAGCCAAAGGCACGAATCTCTGGAAGAGCTATAGCGGCGTAGAGGGCAGGTCTTCAACGTTGGCCGGCATGTAAAATCAGCTGCTTGCTCGCGGCGGCTATTTTCTTCAGTAATAAATGTAGTATCGTGATAAGTATTGACGGCTGGTATTTCGGAAGGTATTTCTTAGGACTCCATCATTCCTCAACAAAATGGTTTGTATGCGATTCTGGCTGTAAATAATTCATGAGGGAATTTTAGGTTCCCCTCATGTACAGTGACATGACAAAAGTTTCTTAAAAAACCCCACTTTTGAAAATTCCTTACGATGACCACCAATCTTTAATCTAATAGAATAATACTAAATTAATTAAGGAAAGATACATAATCTATATTATTAGAAAGCCCTGATTCTCTTCTTTAATACTTTGTATACCATCCTCTGGCTCGAATGACGGCGCGCAAGCGATTTCTTATTGAACTTGTAAGCCTCTGGACTAGTGTTTTCGGTAGGTCAGCCCATGCGTCTTGTATCCAAGCTAGCAAAGTCGTCTTATCTGCGTCGTTATTGCGAAGGTTCTTTAAATTAGGATGTATTCTTCGTAACCGAGCCTTCAAAGCCTTCCAAATATGCTCAATTGGGTTCAAGTCAGGAGAATGAGGAGGCCAATCTATTACCGTAATCCCGTTCTGATAGAGCCACTGTAATGACTCTCTTGCGGTGTGAATTGGCGCGTTATCTTGTTGAAAAAGTTTGAATGAAGGGAAGAAAGGAATGAGACCTTCTTCTAGAGCTTTGATATAGCTCCAGCGTATGTACCCATTCCCCGAGGAGTTCTCATCTCTTTCTAATACAACTAAGGCAGTCTTCTCTCTTCCAGCTATCCCTGCCCATAGCATATGTGATATCGTGGGCTTTATATGGTGTTGAACGTTAACGAGCTCTTTGCGATACTTTTCAGAAGGCCTTCGGAAGATCTAGTGATCAGGAGAGTTAGGAGAGTTCTGTATAATAACCTCGTCGGAGAAGCAAATCTATAGCCAATTTCAATAATAGAAGCCTTCTAAGGGGGGGGCAACTTACAAGAATATACTCATTAATACGGCGAATCCAATGCCGTGCATGCTGAAGCCGTAGCTTCGCTAAGCGTGGTGTAAGTATTACTCTCTTCATTGCCCTCCATTTGCGAGACCAATGTCCTTTAAGATGTCATTGAAGGGTCCTCTTGCTTATGTTTAGATTCATATAAAGTAATGCCTCCGCCCAGCTAATATTGCGATTGCGGGCAATAAAAGAATTGACCCATATTATCTGCCTACCCGAGAGCTTTCTTGGCCTTCCTTCTCGAGGCCGTGACTTGTTGTTGTGGTGTTGAGCCCAGCGTTGTTTTGTATAGGAGACTGAAGCCGAGCTGATATTAAAGAGGGCTGCAACCTCGGTCTGACTTTTGCCGGATAATAGAAGCGCAATCATCGCCGCTCGCGCTTCAGCACTGAATTCCTGACCTCTCTCGCGATCGGCCGTTAATTCAGTGCAAAAAGCATGTAATTCTGAGTCCATTTGAGTGGGATTTAATTAAAAGAAGAATGAGAGATATTTTGATGATACTTTTAAGAAGTGGGGTTGGTGTTGATTTTTAAGAAACTTTTGTCATGTGATTGTACCTTCTCAATTACAGGGATAAAATGAAGAAAATGCGGAGAAGTTTGTACTTGCAGTCTTATCGACCTCTAGGAGATACGGTAACTGAATTCCCGCAACTGAATTCCCGCAACTGAATTCCCGCAACTGAATCCCTAGAACTGATTCCTACAACAAACTCTTGCAACTTTATCCAGTCAGACGAACAGTTCGGGGATTAGAATATCGAAAAAAAGCCCCGCCTTTGCCGCGCCGCTGCCTGAATTTGAAAAGACAGCTTTCAGCTCCACGATCGTTCCTAACTGCAGATATAGGATTGTTCTGGAGCTCGCCGATAAGGGTGCGGACGTCAATATGGCAGATATAGACGGACGGGCGGCTCTTCACGATGCCGCCAAAGCTAGCTCAGAAGGTATTGCTTCATTGCTCCTTGGTGAGGGCGCGGACGTTAACAAACTAGACAAAGACGGACGGACGGCTCTTCATGATGCCGCTAAAGCTGGCTCAAAAGACGTTGCTTCGTTACTCCTCGCTAAGAGTATGGACGTCGATTTGGCAGATTTTGGCTGGGACCGCGTCGATGAGAGTGCAGACGCCAATACAGCAGATAAAGATGGACGGACGGCTCTTTATGATGCCGCTCAAGCTGGCTCAGAACGTGTTGTTAGGCGGCCCCTTCATAAGAGTGCAGACGCCAATACAGCAGATAAAGATGGACGGACGGCTCTTCATAATGCCGCTAAAGCTGGCTCAGAAAGTGTGATTAGGCGGCTCCTCGACAAGGGTGCAGACATCAATACGGCAGATAAAGACGGACGGACGGCTCTTCACGTTGCCGCTAAAGCTGGCTTAGAAGACATTGCTTTATTGCTCCTCGATAAGAGCGCAGACGTCAAGATGGCAGATAAAGACGGACGGACGGCTCTTCATTATGCTGCCAAAGCTGGCTCAAAACATGTTGCTTCATTGCTCCTCCATGAGGGTGCGGACGCCAATGCATCAGATAAAGATGGACGGACAGCTCTTCACGATGCCGCTCAAGCTGACTCAGAAGGTGTTATTAAGCGGCTCCTTGTTACCGGTGCGAACCCTAATGCAGCAAATAAAGACGGACGGACAGCTCTTCACGATGCCGCCCAAGCTGGCTCAGAACGTGTTCTTAAGCGGCTCCTCGTTAACGGTGCGGACGCCAATGCAGCAGATAAAGACGGACGGACGGCTCTTGACGATGCCGCCAAAGCTGGCTTAGAAGTTGTTATTCTGCACCGTGTCGATAGGAATGCGGACGTCAAATCAGCAGACATTGATGCTGCACGCGATGCTTCAGTTGAGAACAGGCCTGCGAAGAGTTCTGATCACGTGGAACTTCTCGAACCTGCCCAAGCCACCGATTCTTCCGAGATGCACAGCTCTATGGAGTTGACCGAGCGGGATTATGACTCTCCCCGTTGGCGAGAACGGGTAACCTCTGATTTACCAGAAACAATCCGTGACAACCTGGAATACTGCGAGGTGTTTGGAAGTGGACCACTATGGACGTGCATGCCGTCGAGGGACACACCAATAGAGGAAATACCTTTGACAATAGGAGGGAACCCGGTGGTTATACCTGTCGAGTATCGTTACCCAGCAGGTGCATTTACTATACCGCCTCCAGACCCACGCCTTCACTTCATTGATCCATCGATTGAGATTGATGAAGATACAGTGAACGATATTTTTCGAGTCTTTGACGACGTTTTAGGGTTCTATCTGTTGATCAATGGCATGCTTCAATTCATCGTTCCCGACGATTTCGACATCCAGCATGCTCTATCACATCGACCAAACCGGTTTGGCGGCGCAAGAATCAGTTACATACCCGAAACGATGGCTCCAACGGCAGAGAGCCGAGAAGGCGGATCATCTTCAACTCCTGTTGAGCAACCTTCGTCTATCGTGCCACCTAAAACTCGAAAAGGGTTTGATATGATGCAACCAGCAGGGTCTACCCAACTCCCAATTCAGCCGCACACGACAAGAATATCCGGCACAAATCCTACTCACAGACCAGGGCATGGTGGTAGTCCAATGGATCTCAAGGTTGGGAGCATGGTGGAAGCTCGCGTAGAAGGGGCCAAAAGAACCGAAAGATTTCAGGGAAAGATTGGACTCATGGCAGAAGCAAACGAACGGTACTATTTGGTCGTATCATCGCACGTACTCACCCAGGCGTTGGCGGCGGCGAAATCTGACCGGTTTCCTGGTCAAGATTGGATAGACTGTGTGGACGTGGCCGCGAGCAATGGGGGTCGAGAGGTACCAAGGCCGTTTTACTATCAATTTGTCAGGAGCTCTTACTGACTAAAAATCAAGCTCGGTCGGGTAGTAGAGACATTCGATCCGCATGCGAAAACTTTCCCTCGCGGTTTCCAACATGATGTCAGTCTAGTGGACGTCACTTCGGCGCCGAGGCAGCTAGTCGCTGGCGTCGCATCACCAATTCCCACAGAATGGCTATCCCAACCTGGTTGGAGCAACATCAAGTACACCTCGCAGAACCTCTTCTTGTTGGATAACCCGGACGTACGGGCCAAAAGCATTGGTCTTCTAGGGAGCCAGTGCCAGGTGAATAGTAGAGATCACTTTGCGAGTGAACTATTACTAATGTATCAACAGATGGTCGGTCAAGCAATCTTTAAACTGAGAGAACAGTCTGAAAAGAAGACGAGGTTCCGTTTTCCCTTCGCGCACAAGAAATCGGATTCAAGCACGAACGTCGAGACCTGGACATGCCTTATCTCTCGTTCGCTACTTTATAGAGTTGATGCTGCCTTGAGTGTACCGGGAGCTCAAAGTGGGACTGCAGTTTGTATACACGAGGACATCACAGACGATATGTCATGTGCAAAAGTTGCAGGCTTCTCGTCATGGGCACAACCGGTCTCTGATATTACGAGGTTTGATATGGATGACAGGAAACTCTACAACCGCTTGGAGGAGGGGCGTGTGGCTTTTTATGGTGCTTTTCAGGCACCATCCAAGCTCAGAGGGGAATATCGCGTCGTATGAAATGTCGGTATCATAGGATCATTTGAAGCCCGAAATAACCTGGGCAATACCTAAAAATACTTGAACAAAAGTGAGGATCAAAATGATGGTACCGAACCTGTAGGCAATTAGCTGGATGGGTTTCAGATGTCGGCGCCATTTGTATGTAGTCTTACAAGAAAGTCCAGAACTGCACCGAATCACGGCGGTCCCTAAAAATGATCCAGAAGCTCCAGGGTTTCGATCCCGATAGATGTGCATCAAGAGCCACTATACGAGGCCAGAGATTTTCGAATTCCGTCTGGTCCCAGCCCTTCGCCTTCTTACTCATCAAGTCTTTTAACGCGGGATCGTACCTCGGTCGCGTCGAGTCCGTTAGCTTGATGTCCTTAGGCACAGGAGACGTCGACTTGAGCTTCTTTAATTCATTGTTCATTAAGCGCCTCGACGAGCAAGAAAGACACCAGCACCAAAACCGCATACCAAGTGGTGTGCCTAAATACCTATGCCAACGACTTGGGCGCTTTGGGTTGAAAAGGTTTGCATATGACTGGCAGACCTCGTCCATCAGGTCGAAGTCGATGCCTGCGTGATTGAGCACCATATTCGACCCGCCTTGGAGTGCACTTGGGATCACGAAAAGCTCGAGGTAGAACTTCTTTGTGTGGTTCGATAATAGCATATGACGAGAGAGGTTGTTGGTCCAGAGAATGCGTATAGCACCGAGAGTTGCAAGCTGAAACGCGTTCAATGTTGTCGCGGCTATTTCCAAAGATTCCACTGAGCCAAGGGATGGGTGTAGCGCAAATCGTGAGCTTGATATTGCGGATTCACTGCTTTTGGCTTTCCTATGCAGCTCAGAATTAACCCTTTCGTTAGAGCTGGGCAAAAGCCCACTTCTGCGCAGCAGGCTAGGGAGCGTCTCCTCTAAGCCCAATGTCTCTGAATATTCCTTATTATCATTCCAGCAATATGCCAATAGTATGCGTCGTGGTTCGCCCCGTCGAGGTATAAAATAGCTCTGCATCAAAGCCCATGATCCTAGAACAAGGAGGACGGTATCGGTAACGACGTGTCGACGGGTCTCGTCGTCGGATAGCACATGGTGGAAATAAGGTTGCGTCGAATCGTTGACTAAATCATCGATACATTGCTTTATCGTACTCGGTTTCGGTTTGGTACGTCGCCAGGTCGAACCTTCTATGCCCCGGCTTTCTCCGCGACCTATGCTCCGAACTTTCTTAGTTAATTCAAGCTGAGCTATATTGTCATTTCGCAGGACGCTTACTCGTGAAGTATGCAATAATCTTTATAACAATTCGGATGTACTCGTCCCGGGTTCCCTCGCCGGGCCATTGACTAAGTATATAATTAATGTAGGGCGTTTCGTAAGTTTCCTCCGATTCCACTGCGTATCCAAGTGCGGCCGCTAAGTCGTCTCGTAACTTTGGCGACAATTGACGATACCTCGAGATGGTCGTTGAAGATCGTTTTGGAGCCATAGCCAGTAGTTCCGAGGATAGGCATCACTTGCGACGAGGACGTAGCATTTTGAATGTTGTTCGTTTGCGAAAATGCTGGCGCAGTCCTCGTGAGACTTGCGGAGGTCTCAAGGTTAGATAATAGGCATTGAGAGTGCCGCCCACATATTAGCCCGTTGATCTCATGGACCCATTCGAGCGGAAGGATCAACTTCTCCCCGCTCACCCTTGCCGAGTGAGCGTCAGCAAGACACATAAAGTTACTGTGCCCAATCAAGTCCCACTCACTATCACAATAGTTCATGCAAATAACATGGCTACGACGGTGGAATTGCTCATGGCGGCCGTCGCGATCGCCATTAGGTCTTGTCGACGACCGTCCGTCTCGGAAATGGGAAGGCTTGAAAATCGCGTAATCATTAAACGCGAGCCCCAGCAGATAGTGCAAGCCTCGTTCACTCACACACAATTGTCGTCAGGGCATAGAGACATTTGCCGATCGTTTCCCAAGTGCTCAATATAAAGCTGAGGTTCGTCCGCGCGTGCGACATACTCTGTTGCGGGGGGTTTAAATTAGCTACTACCCAGCACTATAATGTCGAACAATCAGGAAGAAAAATGCCAAGCTAATAGGAAGTGTGGAGGTGACTTATCCAACCGAGAAATGCGGTGAATTAAATCCGGCCAGTCGGGCTTGCCCTTTTCCGGGGACTGGTCTATAACGGCGATTATAACTATTTGTATTATTAGGTGATGGGGACTGGCTAGTTAACTAATGGGATTTATATTTATTATATACAAGCTCTAGTTGTTGCGAAGATTGCGGAAGATATCGTATGTATAAGCATAGCCTGGAAAGGTAGTTATAATCAGGCCTGGATCATTAAGGCTCAATCTTCTCGCCGCTAAATATA
>JABFEV010001780.1:0-11633 GCA_013618395.1 Fusarium domesticum
TCCGTCTACTGCTCTTGTCCCCTAACACTTACAGTGGATGAAGACTTCCTTCCAGGTTTGCGACGGCCCCTCGGCGCCTTAGGCCACGCGTGAGCCCTCGCACGCCATCGGCTGCTCGCCATGGGCAATCGATTCAATGGGGACTAAAGACCTCATGAAAGGTCCTTTTGTCTCCCGACAGCCTTTTCTTCAACATCAATTGCTTCAAAATGGGTTGCAGAGTGTGCCGTGCGCGAAAGGTGAGTTCGGCATCGTCTTCAAAAAAAATCTCCAGATTTACATGTTCCCTAATTTCATTTTTTTATCATTCGCTGACTCGTATTCTTGTACTCCCCGTGTAGGTGAAATGCGATGGCCGCCCCAACGGGTGTCGCAATTGTGAACGCCTCCAGCTTGAATGCGTCAGTGACGAGGGCTCCAAATCTGGCCGTCGCTCTGTTCCAGTGCCGCTGAGGAAAATCCGGACTTACCGATCTTGCACCGGTTGTCGTGTCTCAAAGACAAAATGCGACGGCGACCGTCCGAAGTGTTCGCGATGCAGCGCCAGGAATCTCGAGTGTCAGTATGACGGCGGCTCGGCTCCTCGCTGGGCTCGTAACCTCAGTAAAGCACCAACCACGGCTTCTGCTGAGGACGAGATAAATGTCTCTCATGAGTCTTCTCTTGCGCTGGAAGACTCTAGATCGCCCAGCTTGATGCAGTCGCGAGAGACTGATGATCCTCGGACTAGCTCTGGAAAGTCTTCGGCAAGAGACACAACTCAGACTAGTCATCTTGATCCACTAATTGATCTAGATGACACAGAACTATCTATTCATTCCTGGTATGTTTTCGACTTTATGTCATCGTCCTCAAGACCCTGGTTTGAACTTTATTCTGACGCCGACTCCAGGCTCGTGGCTCCAGAGCTTCCATCTCGTAACCGCATCCGTACTGTGATTGATCATTACTTTGCCAATATTCACCCACTCCGATGTTTTGCTTTTGTTCACAGGCCATCTTTCACCCGGCAGCTTGACAAGGGTTTTGAATTTGATGATGAAAAGGCCTTGCTGCACATTATCTGCGCACAAGGAGCCAAGTAAGCTCACCTTTCATAGCCCCATGCTTCATGAACTCCCTAACTGATCCCTCAGGTTCTACGCGCTGTCTCTTGATGCAGAAGACCAAGCTTCCAAAGCAAGCTTGATTCGCGCTGCAGGCAATGCTTGGGCAAAGAAAGCAGAGTTACTGGTCCTGACCAGCTTCGACAAGATATCTATTCAAAAATTGATGGTGAGTAGCCCGCAACCAAACCATCGAAGTCACTGGAGCTTATTCTTCCTGGTCGTAGACATGTGTATTACTTTATGACTTTCACTTCCGTTTGGGCGAGTATACTCAAGCTCTTATGCTTAGCGGTCTCTGCGTGAGGATGGCACACGCCCTCCAGGTCAACGTTGAGTATTCACCCGACGTTCTTTGCGCCGAAGCCAATGAATCGGCACCCCCTTCGGTCGAAAAAGAGTGTCGTCGAAGGCTGATGTGGGCTTGTTATATCCTCGATGCGTGGACCGGGAGCGGCGTCGATCAACTAACCCTTCTCCGCGAAGCCGATATCAAGATTCAGCTGCCGTGCAACGAGCGCAATTTTAGGCTTCGTATTCCTTGTGTGACCGAAACTCTCGGCGTCGGGCACGTCTTGCAGTTTCTCCCACCCGCCATTGTTCCACGAAGACCGGCCGCCAATATGGGCATCATGGCTTACTACATCCGCATTGTCACCCTGTGGAAGCGTGTCGTCAGGTTCGTTTGAAATATCACAGACTTTCTGCGCTATAAATTGCCAGCTAACTTGGCCAACAGATATGTGAAACATCTGGACACCAGCCCACCGCCCTGGGTACCCGAGTCCGACTTTGCAGCCCTGGATGCTGATCTTCGCTCGTGGGGCAGACACCTCCCCGAATTCATCTCATACTCGACCGACACCATCTACGCCCGACTCGAATCAGACCAGCTCGGCTCATTAGTATTGTTACACTGTACATACCATCACAATCTCTTGGATCTGTACAGAATTTCTATGCCGGATCTTTTCAAGCTGATAAAACCATTCTACTTCCCGCCGAATCAACAAGAGTTTCTCCAGTCTTTGCAAGCCGACTGCTTCTACCACGCACAACAGATTTCCACTATTCTGGCTGAAGCTGTTCAACATGGAACGCGGTATTTGGCCGATAGTCTACTCCCGTGCTTTGCATATGACAGCAGCCGGGTGATACTTTACTATATTGCTAGGCTGCTCGATCTCCATAAGCCGGATGCCGAAACCATTGTCAGGAACGCCATCGACGCTGTCGAGAGCAACAGCAAGATTCTGCGCACTATGTCTGCGTTGTTTCCACTTGCCGAGTCTCTGGTAAGGTTTCGACTTGTACGATATCTTGTGAGCGCCATGTAGGCTAACACGTTTCAGGCTATCACGACGGAAAGGTGGTTGGCAAAGATTCGAAAAAGTTTCTCTCAAGACGAAGTCATGAGCGATTCCCTCGTCGAAGAAAATCAAGAAAGGTCAGTCCGGACGAGTCACTTAACCTTTATCACGACTGACGACTATACTGTAGCTCCCGTGAGGCCTCGGCTAGTCCTATTCAAAGCAGCCCTGGTGACGCTCTGGGTGCACTTGGACTCACTCATCTAGCACGCCACGACGGCCACGACATAAAACCGATCGAGCGAGGACTTTGGGTAGGAGGTTCAGAAAACGAAAGCCCAACGATGAGCAGAACAGGGTTGGCCAGTGGTTCAATTTCTGGCTCTAGCGGCCGAATACCGAATCAGCACGAAGAGACGCCAGCGAGATCCAAGCTTCAGCACGAACAGCCCGTCGCATTGCGGACGCCCCCGAGCACGATAGCATCATTCCGCATGGATAACCAGGCGGTTGACTTGAGTGACCTGCAGAATTTCTTATCCTGGGATATGTATGGCATTATGGTGTTGAACGAATCTGGGTTAAAGGCGGGTATCGAGGGCAACGCTCTTCCTTCATGAACTGGGGCAGTGTGATCGGTCGAACAAGGCACCGACTTGATTGTTTTCAAGCAACTTTCGAATTCGAGGCAGTATATCTACTGCTTGTTCGACTGCCCGGACGGAATGGCGACGTCAACCCCCGGCCCTGTGATCATTTCGGGTCGTCGGCTTCGGACCATCGCCGCCACGCATCTTGATAACAACAGACCAAGATGGGCTCCTAGCCTCACCGAAACCATCGTCCGGACTGTGCTCTACAAACATTTATCTCCAGAACAGTGCAAACAAACAAACTCCCCGACAATTGGCCCTCAGGAAAGTAGTCTTCTACCTAGGCATAGTCCGGTTCTTGATGCTTTTCCGATAGCCGCGATGCACGAGAGACTACAAGACCGACCCCAACTAGTCACTCTCGCTATCTAGGTCTGGAAGGATAGAGCTCGCGGGCTTGTCGGCCAATGCAAAATATCAGGTATTAAGTTACCTCGCAATTGCTCCAGAGATTTTGACGAGAACAACTACGGACGGGATTTTGGAAGAGTCTACATTGAACGGGGCTCGGAGTGCCTTGGACGTGGCCGAGCTCTCTGAACAGGCCGGAGCTTTGATTGAATGGCCTATCAACGAGGACGTATATTATCTCTCAACCATCAACTATATCAATCTGCTCAGGTTTCGGTCCCTCGCAGCTAAGATACGTGGGTTGAAGCTGGCGTTTCTGTGTCGGGATCCTTGGTAGACATCAAAAGCTTGTATCTGCCGACTGCCAGATGAGCTTTATGACTGGAGGGTCTGAACTGAAATATATAATAGCCAGAGCGAGGCCAGAATATGAGGGAGGTTATCGAAGACTTGGTGGTGTGGGAAACTTGGTAAACACCGAAGAGAAAATGAGGGCAGATGATGAGGGTAAATAAGGGAGGATTGCAGATTCGCAACTGGATTGGATCCATGCAGAGGGTACGTCAGGGACCAATAATGTGTTGGATGTGGATGCAGTGAGAAAACTAGATTGAGTTGGCTACGAGGATGGATAATGAATGATGAATGATGAATGATGAATGATATGGAGATGGCATTGATGAATGGTGGTTCACGAGAGCCTATGAACCATAGCTATTGATCTCTCAAGCAAGGAATGTCTCCGGTATTATAGCCTTTGAATGCTGGTAAGCAGACTGTGCAAACCAGCTAAAGTTGGGTGATGCTTTTGCGAGTCCACTGATATGGGCGAATAACCAGCTCGATCGCCTTGTTTATACATTTACATGTGTAACCATGTCGGGCACGTGAGAGATAATACTCTAGATGAAACCAAGTTCATACAGGCAGGCCGGATGCAACACCACCAGCGGCAACGCGCATCAATGATTGGACGGATACACTCGGTTTCTGACGGGCAACCATTGTTTACTTGTTTTCTTTTTTGTTAAAAAGAAGCAAAGCAATGGGAACCCGGTGAACGGAGGATAAAACCTACAGGCTTATGCAAGCGTTGAGCCTTTTCCATGTCCACAAGCAGCAAGATATGTAATTGGGAGCGCTTTGTTTTTCTCGGTACCAGATCTACAGTCTACGATTCGCTCCATGTTAAAACTAGCTCTATCACTCGCATCTGCACGATGTGAATGCAAGTCAGAAGAAAAGCCCAAATAGGCCCCGCTATATTTACTGCGTCGCACGCTAGGCAAGGCCGTGGATCGTGATGTTCGTGGCCTTGAATGCAGCCGGTTAGATACTTGAGGTTCCAGCAGACATGAATGACGCTGCTTCTGTGTGCGTCGTCCAGTTCTATCGGATTCAGACTTGGTTTTAGAGCAACGGGCCATCCATAAAGAGATGATGTTCATGGAGAAACATGGGACATAGACCAGAAACTCATCCACGAGGTCTCACTAAGTGACAAGCTCATCTTTAGTAGGCTCAGACAGTGTTCAGTGGGCTTATAGTGGAGTCCGACTGCTCCGCGCTCGCGACGGCGGGGTAGATAACACCATTCGTTCACTATCCGGTGGTACAAGCACTGCAGTCTACTGTCCGAAACACGGGCTTCCCGAAATAGCCTGCCAATAGGCTGACACTGTTGTTGTTGCCATGACGACCAGCCATGCATTGTTCCTTCCCAGCTACAACGTCCTGCGTGAACACTTTACCTTCGTGACTGATCCCATCTTCACGCAAATATTCTCACCTCACTCCTTCTCGACTCAGTCTTATCTCGACCCTTTTTCCCCTCTTTCCCCTCTCTAACCACTTCTATCCCTCCTCTCGTTTCCAATTCAACAAATTTCACAACCTGAAGCCCGCGACGTCGGCGCATGCATCGTGACCTTTTCCAGGCGCATAGGATGCTCTGCCTGCACTGAAGAGTTGACTGCTGCTCGATGACCGATTGGGAGAGAAAGTAAACAACGAGTTCCAAAACATACGAATTGAATCAGCCACGAGACGACGATACGCACTCTACGAACCTACCCTTTCACCACATAATATACATCGATATCTAAGACAGCCTGTCGGCTGATCCCTTTATCCCCTCTGCTTGTAAATAGCATTCTCATTCTGCCACACTCCTTTATCGACACAACAACCAAACTCCACTTCATCATGGTCGACACCAGCTATCTGGCCCAGCAGGTCAACAACAGTATTGGCCAGCTACATGGCCTTTTTGACGAGATCGGTGTTCCCGAGCATGAACGTGAGGCTCGCGAGTCCGAGGTACGTTGTTCTCCTACCAGCCACGGAATCGTCACTAACCAGGCCACGCATAGCTTTTCACGGCCTTGTCTGAGGCTCTTAACAGCCAAGTCCGACTCGTCACGTCAGAGAAGAAAGAGTTGATCGAAGAGGCCAAAAAGACCCTTACTACTATCCGGCAAATGGAAGCTTCTCTCGACGACTCGAAACATCGAAGGGACTACCATGATGAAGACGAGTTGGTCATCACGTACCCGTTGATGCGATGCTTGCAGATGCTCAAGGAGAAGCACATCCAGATCAGCCGTCTCCACAAGGAGCGGTATGAACAAGTCAAGAGTGCGTTGTCCAACATACTAACCTGGGGCATGTCGGCTAACATATCGCAGAGCTTGTCCAGGCACTTGAATCCTACTCCTCACATCTCGAACCCACCTTTGTTCAGATTGCACTACCGCCTACAGCCCCAAACCAGTCGATCCCCCCCAGCTTTGATCTCTCCCCTTCCTACGTTGACAGGCTCGACGCCGAATTTACGCGCGTATACGAGGAGTATAGCCGCCGTATAGCAACGGTTCAAGCGCTCGCCGAACAGACCATCGGACTGTGGGCCGAGCTCGGCATTCCCCAAGCCCAGCAGGATGGCGCAATCGTCAAGTTCTATCGCGACTCTCCTGAACAGCTTGGACTGCACGAGGAGGACGTCAACCGACTTCGCACAAAGCGTGACCGGCTATCGGAGGAGAAGAAGAACCGCGAGAAGCGTTTACAAAATCTCCGGGCTGCCGTTGAGGCGCTCTGGGTCAAGCTTGGCGTCGATGAGGCTGAGACAAAGGGCTTCCTGAACTCAAACCGTGGCTGTGGTGTGCGACAGATCAACGAATTCGAGGATGAGCTAGCGCGACTGAATGAGCTGAAGCGCCAGAACCTCCATCTCTTTGTTGAAGATGCCCGCATCAAGCTGCAAGAATTATGGGACGCTCTTTACTTCTCCGAGGACGAGATGCTCGAGTTCACTCCAGCTTTCTCTGACGTCTACAGTGATGCTCTTCTAGAGGCCCACGAGCGCGAAGTTGCCAGGCTCGAGGCTCTCAGGGAGCAGCGCGCGCCCACCCTGGCCTTGATCGACAGGCACAAGAGCCTGATCAAAGAACGAGAAGACCTGAGCGCCTCGAGTCAGGATGCGTCGCGTTTGATGGCACGAGGTCAGAAGGGTGAGAAGCGAGATCCAGGCAAGTTGCTGCGCGAGGAGAAGATGCGCAAGCGTATTGCCAAGGAGCTTCCCAAGGTCTCTGCCGAATTGCGCAAGGCACTTAACAGGTGGGAGGACGACTATGGCCGACCCTTCCTCGTGTTTGGTGACAGATATCTCGACGATCTGGACGCTGCCGATGGATCCAGGAAGAACGTACCGGGTCCTCGCTCCAAAACACCTGCTGGCGCTCCCCCCTCTGCCATCAAAGCGCCCAAGTCAGCGCCCGCACGACACGCTCCCAAGACGATACCGCCTCGTTCTATGACCAAGACGCCAACTGCTGGCGGCACAGCCAAACGATCTCAAGCTCCTCCTGCCTCGGTCAGCACCATCAAAGGCAGCCCGGCTCGAAGCCCTTCAAGGATCCCCGCGCGTGTTCCCCTATCTAACATGAAGCACGGCAATAACTCTCCTGAACGGCCTAGGCCTGAGTCGCGTGCGGATTCTTACCGACAGGCACCTCCTTTGATGAGGGCACCGCCACCAAAGATGCGCGACTTGGGAGGCGTCCCTGAGTTTAATGCTCCTGTGAATCCATACAAGTCAGTAGGCCTCGCATCGAGTATCGTCCGTCAAATTGAGCCCGAGGATGTTTACGATGACCGTCCACCGACGGCACGCTCAAATTCTGGCAACTCGCAATACACTCAACCAAGCTACGTTGACGAGGACTATGAAGATCGGTATGCCACTATCCGATCACACAGCTACCGCCAGCCTGTGCAACCTCCACGTCAAATTTCCGGAAACTCAATGACCTCGACCAACATCTCAGGCTCCGAGAATTGGGAGACGTATGACGATAATAGCGAGCCGGAAGTTGATGCTTCGGACGCTTACTATGCAAAGCTTCGTGCGGCGCGCAGCAAGCGACATGAGCCAGAGCTCGGTCATCGACCAACGAGTAGTCAGTCAAAACGTATTCGAGGCATCCCTCCGCCAGCGACATATGGCGGACCAGTCATGATTGACAACGACGGCAACCGCATCATCTCAGGGAGCGAATGGACGGACGAGGATGCCTACTAAGTGCGCCTCGTGGTTCAGTTCGACCTCCTTACTGACGCAGGTTCAGTCTCTGCTGTGCTACAACGATGATGTGCTCACGCAAGTTTATGATGATGCAGGGCATCTCGTAACGATCTTGAGTGAGCCCACAAATAAGCGCTGTCAACGGCGCCGGATTCGATCAAAAGATATCCACGACCAGCCAGGTTTCGATGTCCTATTGCGTCGCCTTCAACAGTGTCACTCCGACTCAATTCTTCCCATTGTTTGACAATTGTCTCTTTCTCAATTCGCCTGTTTATCTTATATTTGTCAGGCTCGACGCCAGATTTTGTATTTTCTTTGCTGAGGTACCTTTTTAGAGGCTCAATCCTCAACGAGACCGAGCCTCACAGCTGCTACGGTTGGATGGATGCGGTATATAGTGTCTGCCCTAGGATAATAAGACGTCGGAGGGTCTCTAGGCAAAGGCAAGGAACACACGGACTGTAGGCGTTCCGGAATCATTGGCGTTTTGATGTAAATACAGGAAAGGGGCAGAGCGCTTTAGCTAGATCCTTGAATGATGCCATTTTGTCCAATTCTTCGGTACATGTGTCTTGGCATGTCTTATTTTAAAGTTGGTCCTTGAAAGGTCCTTGAAAGAACGAGGCATATCATGGCTAGCGCTTCCGGATCGGCCTTGATGGCCTCATGACATTTGCCCCCCTGAAATTGGCTACTTGGCCAACCTCAAGTGCTCAAAGTATTCCCGATTGATACTGTTTTTCGTTGCTTGAAAACACGACGCAGTGATCAAGAGATGGAGGTGTCACAATGGGAAGTCAAATGGGAACAATGGTTTCGAGCAGTTGTATTTGACTATTGAGGTCCATGTAAATCAAAGGTTGCCCAGAGTGCACTTTCATCCAGTGACTGGCCACCAACGCCTGATGAAACCAATCAATCATATATACACAATCAACAGTTGCAAATCATCTAAGTTACAGTCATATCGACAAACCCAAAACGTGCTAAAAGTAGAACCCAACAGCGCCAGCCTCTGATGGGATTATTTATGTCACGGGAATATTGCTCTCGGGAACGGAAATCTCGTCTCCATCCTCAACCTCGAGGGCAATCTGCTTGGACTTGCGGGAGCGATCCTTGCTATTGAGCCACTTGTCCAGACGGTTCTTGTCACGCGGACGGAAACTGTCAACGGCTTGGGGCAGGACCTTTGTGCACTCGGTGAGCTTGTTGATGTTGTTGACACCGAGGAGACTGAGACGGATGTAGGCTCGTGCATAGTCCTGTCACTCGAGTTAGTTGAACGTCTCTGAAGTATCTGAGTTCACTATAGGCTTACCTCGTCCCAGTGGCTCTGGGCACCACTGTTGCCGTTTCCAAACTTGAGAAATTCCGGCCTTGTGAGAGGATGTTGGGCAAGAGCAAGATCGCTGGGGAACATAAAGACGCGCTTAGGAGTCTTGACTTTTCCTAGAGTCTCCCGATAATACAGAACGTCCCAGACACCGGGAGTACTGTCCTGTGGGTCACCTGCACGTGTTTCATCAACAAAGTTCTGCTGAGACGTCGTGTGTGCGCCGAGCAAGGCGACAAGATCCTCGGGGCCAATGGTCTTGTCCTGGAATAGTTTGATGAGAGTGTCAGCATCTGACCTGACATTGGGAAGAAGGCCTCTCTGCGAAGGTTTGTTGCTGTCGATGCGACCAACCCAGGAGCGGACACGGGGTCCGAGAGGGCAGACAACACAGGCAATGTTGGAACCCATTTGGATGAGATCGGCCATGCCGATATCAAAGCCAAGGTCATCGTGGTACTTTTTGTAAACTTGCTCGTACTTGACACCCATTTCTTGAATGCCCTTGTTCTCGACTCGTGATAGTTCACCAGCCAGGATGATGGAACCATCTGCGCCACCTCCCTCGCTCTCTGTTTCCAGAGACCATGTACCAGCATCGTGGAAGCCCATGCGAATAGCAAAGCGTGCCCACTTGGTACAACGGCCGGAATTACCACGGAAGAGGTCTTGGAGCTCATCCGAGATGTACTTCCATATACAGCAGGTATCACGCTTGCAGGCGGCGGAGTCTCTCCTGGGAACGTTTCTGTATCTCTCATTACTCTCGGGATCTCCTCTGCCTTGGAGAATCCTCTTGATATTGCGACCCGAAGATGTGAGTTGTCTGTCTTTGAGAGTGCGGAGGTCGCCCAGCAGTTGAGTTGAGTGCTCGTGGCCATCTTTTCTGGCGGCGAGCTTCTTGATCTCATTGACTGTGTCGTCCATGCCGGGGTAGGCCATGGAGGGAGACGCGGCGAGGGCCGCAAGGGCCAGAGGAATGAACCTCATTGTTACTGTGGCAATGGAGGTAGCTTCGATGGGTAGTTGTAGTAGATTGAGGGAGTGTAAGTGAATTAATGTGTTGGTGTAAGTGAATTCACCAGGATCGAGTATTTGACGAGTGGTTAAAAGAGAGGACCAACTCGAGACAGTGATAGAAGAACTTGGCTTCAGTGAGAAGCTGGTAAAGAATGCCAACTCGAAGAAGGGGAGTTGATTGTGTCAGACTTGCTGTAAGAGAGGGAAGATAAGCGGATGAGGAGGCATGATTTATACAGCAACTGTACCCATACGCTCAGCATCAACACCGTCCCATCCCCCCTCTTTTACCAGAGAGGAAACCAACAAGTCGATCTGGTGAGGATCTGGACCCAGGGATATCGATGCTCCTTGGGTAGTGAGAACAACTAGCTCAGGTCATGCTCTGCACGAGTGACGATGCCATGATGCAGACGGCCAAAGCGAGGGTTCAAGGGTCTATCCAAGGTTTCGATTTCAGCCCGGCAATATTACCCAATACACCATTCTGATGGTATTGGGTGTGCCATGTATGGTCTCGACGATAACTGTTTTGGTGTTCCTGGCGTCCGGTGAGAAGCAGCGGAAAGGGGATACTTGCATCGTATAGGTCAGCCCACCAAGGCGCCAACCCTAAGGCATAGCAGTCGGTGCGCTGCCATTGTGGCCCATCGTATCTGTGAGTATAGAGGCGTTTGATGCATGAGTAGGAACTATGGTGGAGATAGAGGTGTGGGTGGTGGCGGCAGCCTTGGCCTGTTGTCGTTGGAGATGTCGGTCCAGCATCTGGAGGATTTGCCAAGGGAACTTTTTGGTAAAGGATCGTATTCATAATTCTGTGGAGCAGACCATTTTTAGGCTTGAAATTCTAGTCCCGGCTTGCCGTTATGATCGTGATAGAACCTCGCCATGCCGGCATGATGGGAAGAGTGTGTGCGTGAGACGGAGTAAAGTTGGAGGAGGGGAGAGGAAACGAGTGGTGCGGAATCGCGGAAGGAGTGACGGTGGTTGATCTGGATAAGGCACGTGATTGGTAGCAAGGATAACCAACGCATATATTTGAAAGACACTGGCGGGGTTTTGTTGATATCTAACTGAGCTGTAAATAGCAAATGGATCTACGGTGAGGGCTAGAATAATTTATTGGAGTCAACAAATGCGTGTAAGCCGTTGGTGCAGATTATCCTTGCAGGCGGACGTCCTTTTCTCTCCACGACATCCAATCAATCACCAAGGATTGCGCATCAACTGCAATGCCGACACAGCATCAGGGGTCAGAGGGGTCACTTT
>JABFEV010001784.1:0-12951 GCA_013618395.1 Fusarium domesticum
GGCGTATAATGCACGGCCAAGCTCTGAACAAAGGAACAATTAAGCAAAACGCGAGCATGTCGCGAAATAGTAGTATGCGCCCCTTGGGTCTGAATGACATATCCCCCTGAATGAATGATCGACCAACAAGAGGGCCAGCGCTGGTGGCTTGCACGCGACACAGAACTCTAGAGTAGCCGAGTTGCAGATTGGCGTCACAACGCCAGACCACCTTTACTTTGACTAAAACTTGTTGAGGTTGGTTGTGGCTATTAAACAAGACCATGTTTGAATAGGAGCCAGTGAGGGTGGGGGAGAATGCATTGGACTAGTGATACGTGATGCGAGGAAACGATGGACATGAATTTAGCGTAAGGAGCTTCAATCATGACATGCATGATTGATTGATTGGGCTTTTTCTCCTCATGTTTAATTTGAATGAGAAGCGGAGGACTATGATTGGGTACGGAGGGGAGTGATGCATGTAAAGATTGTGAGTTTTGACACGCAGGAATCTTGCCTTTAGGACATTAAGCCAACATCAATCTCTTGTTCTTCCTCAGAAGCAAGGGCGAATATGTCATTAGACTGGCATAACCAAGGAGCTGAGATATGTGATTAAAACTTTGAATCCACAAAAGAATCATCTCTCACATATCCGAACAGAAGAACTAGGTTTGTGCGTTCCTTATATAGTAAGAGGAGTAAGAAGAGAGAGAAAAAAAAAAGGTCATGTCGAAGCTAAAAGCTTAATCCTAAGAACAATATCAGGAGACTATGCATACTAATTCAGACTTCTTGTCGCGAAGCTCCCGCGTAGATTGTGCATTGAAGACACGTTCGAGTTCGCGAGGAGTAAAACGGTTTAGCATAAAACTCGCGTTGTCCCTTGAACTATGTATGTACCTATTATATTATGTATGGAAGCTAAAAACATAGGGGGATGGTAAACTGGAGGCTAAGAGACGTATTGGATGATCTAGGACGACCCTTTTTTTTTTTTTTTTCTCATTATTAAAGGGGGTGCAACGCGACATGATGAATAATACGTAGGTAAATAGATGGATCGTCATAGCAGCGGTGTCATTTGTTGCTTTTATTACTGTAATGCACGGCATGCAACTGGGCAACGGGAACTACATCTCATAATAAACGTATACCAGTCTGATGCTGCAAACCTTGCCTTGAGGTTGCGGAGAGACGGGCTTATTGAAAGCTGCATCATTGACAGATCCCTAGCTGTATTGGGCTGCAGTAGGCAAGTCAATGAATAATAATATCGTGATTCAACCGCTTCTCCGCACAAGTCGGGAAACGCCATGTCTGTCTAGTTGAAACTGAATCCGGTGGATGGCCGGGCGGCCAGGCGACGCGTGCGACGCTGCGCGTTGTAGAGGGGGACGACCTTTTGCTTGGAACAGGTCCTCGGTTGATTTCTAAACTTGCTGAACGAGTCGGCCATGGCCATGTGGACAAACACTTGTCCTCGGCGGTGGTGAGCCTGTTTCTAAATGCTGCACCGGGGGGGAGGAGGGAACGGGCACAACGGTGTTCAATGGGTAGCTGCAAGAGAGAGAATGTGAAGAAGAAAAAAGGTGGTGACCTTACTACAGGCCCTTCTTCTTTTTTTTTTCTTTCGCTTTTTCAACGGGCCACTTTACTCGATGCAGATTTTCACGAAACAATGAAATGCAAATTAACGGTGTCAAAGAAAAAAGAGAAACAATAACCAGTTGGTTTTTAACATTGGCCAGTTGGTTTGGCAGCTCCAGCCCAGTTTGACAACAGGAGCCAATGAGAGTTGAGAATGAGCCCAGCTTCAGAAACCTGATGTGAGAAATTGAAAATGCAGGATGCCTATCAAGCTCCATTTTCATCGTGGCTTTCTGCTGTATTCAAACTTGTATGCATGTCTGTCGTTTTGAAGTGCTGCTATTGTTCACTTATCAAGGAACTCTGCATATCATACCATTCCTCTGTGTGAAAGATTGATGTTGCATGTCCATGCATTGATCTCTATTCCTCATCAACAGGTCGTATTAGCTGACTTGTTGATACCCTCTCCTAATTTCCTATCAAGCAAACGCCTAACCCAACATCATCAATAGAATAAGTAAGAGGGCAAAAAGAAGGAATTTCCCACCACCTTCTTCAATCTCTCCTCTATCGATTAGTCACAGCTTATCATCATCTCACTCCAACTTCCTTTTTTTCTCTTTCTTTTCTTTTCCTTCACAACACGTCCCAGATCCTCATCGCACATCAAAACATAGATCCCTGTTAGCCTCAATCTCTCCAGGCCAAAGAGTAGGATCACGCTACTACACGACATAACTGGCACAACGCCCTCAGCACAAGCAGTATTACACGGTCGACACACGCTCAGCACACGCTTCACCACGCTTTCATATTCCTTACCCACCTCAAGCCAGGTACGTATTGGCGCCTCTCTCTCTCTCTCTTTCTTCCCCCCATGTATGCCCCCTTGTCCATGTTCGTTGCTTCTGTTCCCTCACACACCCACACCCCCCCTCGCCCCAAGCCCGCAACAAGGCCCCAAGCTAGTCCCAGCCTCCGAAAGCGTGTTCTGGTTTAGTACCTGTCGTCGTGCTTGTTGCTTCTGCTAGGAGGCCGTTTGTTCGCTGAGAGCTGCGCGAACAAAATGCCCGTCAATCTGTGGAAAGTATCCTGTAGCGCAAGCCTCTCAATCTCATTCTCCAGAACTAACTCGAGGTCTGGCGTCTTACTTGGCTATTGGAACTTGATGAGAGTCTCGTCTCTGAAATCTTGAACGTGTCTGAACGCGGTACCATGTCGCGTTATTCGTTGCCCATCATCAATCATGTTCAAACCCACACTCCCTCGCGATGCACACTTTGTGTCATTCTGACGGTGCTTTTTTTTTTCTGGAGACAAAGGACAAGGCCAATGGAGTAGAAAGCTGCAAGACAAACAAGTCACCCATCTCCAAGTCTCTCAAGTGGGTTGGTGAGTGATCCATTGGAAAATGGATAATAGATGATGGGTGATGGTGACTTGCTGGGGCCTCCTGGCAGAGAGGTGTAGGTACCTGCTCCCACTGTTGCCCGGCGCACAGGTATCAGGTCAGCGTACCCGTTACCGTATCCGCTCCATCTTGTCACTCCGAGAACCCCATCCACCCCGGTACCCATCCCTCGTCCCCCATCCAATCCACGAAACCCAAGGTACCAGCCCAGGCCAGGTTTTCTGGTTGCTTTTCTGCAAAGAGCTGGCCACTGGTTTGTGTAGCTTTGGAATATTCCCAGAACGAGAAGGGGGGGTTCCATCCAACACCTTCCCACCTCCCACCCTACTTAACCCAGTGAACTGTACCTTGGGTCTTAGCTCTTGGGTACTCCCAGTGGGTTACCCAGTGAGGTGCAGATTGCCTGGGCTGACGATGTACCCGGGGCGACCATGGACTATGGATGGATCTCACACGCCCCCTGCTAAGGACACTACTCCTCACACTACGCAGCGCGCACTACGCACTACGCACTACACGCTTGAGCTTGCGGCTTGCTGGGCCCGGGCTGCTTCTCTCTGGTTGCTCTCTTGGGGCCTTGCTCCGTTAAAACTACTCGCTCACCTCTCACCCAGTCCATTTCCCTCTTCTCCATCCTCCTCCTACTACTCTTTTATCCTCCCTCCTCTCCCCCTTCCTCTCCCTCTTCCTCAAATCCATTCATTCCCTCATATCCTCTCATTCCCGTCTTGCTCCTGACCTTTACTGTAGCAGGCTAGAAAGACGCGCTTGGGACGAGGAGAATTCTTGAAACAGAAGACCTTGGGCTTTCCACTGACTCTCTCGCCAAAGTCCTTAACCACCCCCTTCACCTTCAAAAACCAGCCATCCAGTCCTATTAAAGGTCAGGATACAAAAGGCAGGCCGACTAGCAAGGAAAAAGTGAATCAAGAAACACCTTTGCTGGTATTTCACTTTGCCCACTTCATCGCCCTCCAACCGAGTATTCGTAAATTCCTCTCTCTTCAGTCAGGAATTCCAATCCCCCCCGGATACACTCCCTCACCCGTCGACCCTTGACGAACTCGCTCCCTTGAGCAAACCAACAAACCCACCACTGCCACTGCGAAATTGTTCTATCTCGTGTACCCTTCCCGAGACTGGTTCTTCAAGTCTCGACTCCCTCGAAACCCAGGGTCACAGAACGGCTTCTCGCAGACTTTGTGTGGATCTTGCAATTTGATATCTGTTGATTTCATTCCATTGAAGGCTCCAGACATTGACTTGATCATTCGCACTATTCAAAGCAACCCAAACAACCAGACGATCCCCGTTGGCATCTACGCTGACTTGTAATCGTTGTGCTGCTTTTCCAACCGTCAAGACTGAGCAAAGGTATGTTTGCAATGCAGCACAGGCACACGACAATGAGAGTACGAGACGTTCCATGATTCTAACCTTTTTTCTTCTCTAGCTGCATGCCGAGGATTGCATACCCGCATACCGCAACTCACTTCACGATCATCTCGAAGCTTGGTACCAAGTCCTGGGCATTGCTCTGTGGGAGACGTTAGCTCGTTGTTTCCACTCGACTCAGGAACTGTCTCGCTTTTTGACTGTACCTGATTCACCTCCAACCTGTGGCGGTAAGCCTCCCCTTGATCCCCCTTCTCAATACCAATGCCCACGCCAGTTGTGCAATGTGCCCGGATTCTTCGTGCCATGCCCCGAGCCCATCACCCAAGGGATGCCGTCTTCAACGGGCGTTCCAGTCATCCATTCTTTGGGGTTTTTCTCCAATGCCTCCGCTAGTGTCACCTGGCTTCCACTGGCTCACTGGCTGTGCTCCTGTTCCCCGATGGATCCACCTTGCTGACGCAGATTCCCGTTTTCTAGAGCCCTTCAGTCAACCTCTTCGTTACAACAGACCCCTTTTCAATCCCTTTCTTTGCCTCGACCCTTTTTATCAACTTATACATGCTCCTGGTTTCATTTCCAGCCACAGTCACTCTTTTTTCGTTTTTCTTTCCAACACGCTCTTTAATAATTTAATATCCTAATCCCTCGGCCTGGTGTGCATCACTCCTTTCATACACACCCAATATCAAACTACTCATTCATTCAACTTGTCTCCGACCAAAGATTCCTGGGGAACCGATCAGTCTCTCTTTGACAAACCCGAAAACTTTCCATTGTTACTTCTTCACCTCGTCCCGATTCACGCACATCAAACCACCCATCTCTCAAGATGGCGTACTCTCAACACGACAACACCTTCTTCGTCGAATCCGATGAGCCTCAGCACCCCAGACTCACTCCTCGAGACGCAGCCAAGATGATCGCTCGTCAACGCCAAGATATTATCGCCGGCGAGCTCTCAAGACTGGCGGCTGACGAGTATCTCGAAGATGTCATGCAGCACATGCGTCACATGGAGGCATGTCCATTCACCGCCCACTGCCTCGCCCTCGCCTCTTTGCTAACCATTCACAGGACGAGACGCTTCCTGATGCTAGCCTCATTGACATGCAGCGCGAGATCCAGTGGTTCATGAGACCGTACCTCATCGACTTCCTCATCGAGGCTCATGCCGCCTTTGCCCTGTTGCCCGAAACTCTCTTCCTGACCGTCAACCTCCTCGATCGATACTGTTCCAAGCGAGTCGTGTACAAGCAACATTACCAGCTAGTAGGATGTGCTGCACTTCTCATCGCTGCCAAGTATGGTGACAAGAAGGACCGTGTTCCTCAGATCCACGAACTTAACAACATGTGCTGCGGACTCTACGACGCCGGTATGTTCACCCAGATGGAGATGCACGTTCTCAACACCCTCGACTGGGCCATCGGTCATCCCACGGTCGACTTCTTCTCACAGCTCATGGTTGCGGAGGAGGGAGATGACAATGACGTCGAGAACATGGCCGCCTACGTGTGCGAGATTGCCCTCTACCACCGCGATTTTGTCTCAACAAAGCCTTCCATCATGGCTCGATCGTCTCTTGCCCTTGCCCGAGCTATCCTCGGCCGACCCGAAGTCAACGATGGAGAGTGGGATCACAACGACAACATGACGGTGCTGAACCTGTCTCACCACCTTCATCAGCCCTCGCCCACGCTGGCCCGCAAGTACTCGACGCCCGCCATGTCCCGTGTTTCCCAGAAGCTCGCCGACTTCATGGCCGAGCAGGCTGCCATCGCCCGACGAAACGCCAACCCCGCCACTCCCCACGTCGAACCCATCAAGCATGCCGGTAGCATCTACAGCACACCCCAGAAGGGCCACGGCTCGACGATGGGGTTTGACGGATACCTCACACCCCCAATCACACCCGACGGGAACTGCTTGGTTGCCAATCACAACGTGCCAAAGGACTCATACGGCAGGCCTCCACGGTGCCCTGTCACCCCCACCCCTGAACAACACCACGGATCCATGTATGGCCAACAGGCTCACCAGTACAACGGTTACATGACCCAACATGGCGTGTAGTAATGGACCTCGTTGGCGACGAACCGATATCCGGGCCTCGTCGCTCTCCATCACCCAGTGGCAGAGGCCCAACCAGACTCACACATCTCTAGACCCGACACCGCTTTTGTTCATATCCCCGCATGGTTGCACAACAGAATGATCTTATCTCTCATCTACGTCTTGGCATTTAGCGACTCGTTTCTTTGCGATTTCAAAATTTCACAGCAAGTCTTTTCGGCACCAAAAAAAATCGGAATATGGATCATACCCTTTTCTTTTCTCGTCGGCAACTCTTTACAAATCCGAGGCCTCAAAAACAAAACAAAACTTTTTGCACCTCCTGAGCCAGTCGACTTTTGTGCTGATCAGGAAGAGGCCTACTTCGGAGCAATAAATGAGGGGTCGACACAACATTCGGAGGGATTATTCGATGGACTAGATTACAGGAGGAACTCGGCCGGCCTCGCAGTGGGATGCAGGAGACTGATAATACACCAACAAGTCCCTCCAGGATGAAAAGAATACCCCGCGAATGGGAGGAAACAACAGATTTATCGGACGCTTTGATTTTATAAAAGAGCGGTGGGAGAGACGAGGGATCCCGACCTTTGTCTGGTACGATGAGGTGGCCTATTATTTTCCACAACTGCAGCAGAGTGTCTGCATAATTCTTTTGCGGGTGGACAAGGGGCAGTGCACCAGTATCGCGATGGCTCCAGGGGGGGCATCGCCGGTTACTTTCGAGGAAGAGACTCGGGGGCCACATTCTGATATTTTTACAGAGTGGCCAGGCCAGTACAATGTCTGCCTGGTACCCAAGTCTTTGTCCCGTCCTGTGTATATGGTAGTTGTACATGAACAGGCACAAAAAAAGAAGTAAAAAATTCTTTCACTTTTCTCATCTCAGCTTTTGCATGCGCGACGTTCCTTGTCAGACCACTACATGGTATCCTGTGGTTGGGTATCCTGTGATCAAATGTACAATCCTATACGCCCCGTGGTGTTGCGTCCAAACTGTTAGTCTGTCGCATGGTTCCTGGTTCATCCAGCGTTTGTTGTACTATCAAACTAACAAGAGGTCCACCTTGGTGGAAGAATATAGATCGTCGATTGGACTTATTCAAGTGACGTCGAAGGTTGACTATGTGGGGAGATTGTAATTTCCTGCCTGTCTTTGCACCTGAGATGCACGCACTCTGGGGGGGCCAAGTAGTGCGTGTCTCCCTCTCTTTGGTGGGTGGGTTCCTGGCTCGTGGGGTTTGCATCTTGATCAAATTTCGGGACCCCTAGGCTAGCAAGAGAACGCGAGTTCTTTGAAATGCAAGGGAATGTTAGGCTCTATCACTTCATTTTCGCCTTAGTTGGTGGGGGAAGGGGGGGGGTGTGCAAGTTTGCCGAGATTATGACTTTTATGTGATTGGGTTGTAGATGTCTGGAATGTGTGCTGATTTCCTCGCTAGCCCCTGGATCTTGCAACTTGTGCATGACATGATTTCTTCTGCACAACATGTATGAGGGGCGACGCTTTAGTGTAATAGTGTATAGTGCTTGCGTATGCTGCATGGGAATTCCCTTTCATGGGTTGCATAAGGCGAGATTATTTACGTGACAGGGAGGGATGACGGTTTGTTCAATACACTTACACGTGGTTTCGGATGGTATTGATAGAATCCAAGAGCCTGGGAAGTGGAATTTCTCGCCGTGTCCAGCTTTTACGGATATGCTATGAGAATCTCATCTTTTCGATGGTTCCATTCATGCAACTGCAGAGACGCTTTTGATAGTTGGGGAGAGTCCGTAGAAATTCATCAATAGGGTAGGCTGATTTACCATGATGAATATTATTAACACGGCTGAGTTTAAGACAAGACACTTAGAATTAATCGCATAAATAGTGACATTTTCACAATCATTATTCGATATGCAACGCGATAGAAACAACAAAACAAATAAAAACACCTCACACCGTCTTTTATTTTATTTTATTTTAGCAAACGCGATATCCTTGCGCTTGTCATTTTACAATCCTCATGAAATTACCAGTCCAGGGGGGGCTAGTTTGGGACGCTTCATGAATAGAGAACGCCACAGCACGAGCCACCTGCATTTGTGAAAACGGGCGCTGGTGTGAGCGTGTGGCGCTGGGGATTAGCGCTGTAAGGCTGACGACTGTGGATTGATGAGATTGGCTGGGGATTTTGTGTATTTTCATTCTGCAAAAACACCAAAGCTTTGACGTCGTCGAGTGAAGCCTTGCATCACCACTATCCGTTTAGTCTGTCGCGTCATGTCTGTCACCCTGCACACGTCGCTTGGCGACATAAAAGTAGAGGTATACTGTGAGAGTGTCCCCAAAACTGCAGAGGTATATACATGCACTACTCCCTCCTCCCAGCCTCGTCACGTATCTAACGCGAGAGTAGAACTTCCTCGCCCTCTGCGCATCAGGCTACTACGACCAATCATCTTTCCACCGCCTAATCCCCAAATTCATGGCCCAGACCGGTGCGCCCGCGAACCCAACTCCCGAGAACCCCAAAGGCGGCCGCAGCATCTGGGGCGGTACGTTTGACGACGAGATCAAGCCTTCGCTGCGACACGGTGCGCGGGGTGTGCTGTCCATGGCGAACAAGGGACCCGGGACGAACGGGTCGCAGTTCTTCATCACGTTCGACAAGGCGCCGCATCTGGACGGGATGAACGCGGTGTTCGGACGAGTCATAGGAGACGAGGGGATGGCGACGTTGTCGAAGATGGAGAAGGTCGATGTTGATCGTAAGAATAGGCCAAAGGAGACGGTGAGGATTGAGAGTGTGACGATTCATGCGAATCCTCTTGCTGGTTGATGCGATTGTTCCAAGTCAGTTGATCCTTATCCAACGTCGACGATTGGGGTCGAAGATATGTCAACAACGAGGACATATTCTGGCATCAACACTCGAGTATTACGGCCTGACTCACCGAGGAGGTGTTTTTTTTATTTACTACGGAATAGGCAACGGGTATTAGTCGCTGTTTTTACGATTTCACGATTTCACGACATGACGGTTTTTGCACCAGAAAAGTTTAGGAAAAAGATGAAGTTCAATCTACCTGGTCAACTTACCTAGTATCCTACTCGAGGATCTCGTCAACTTACCGGCAACGATGCTTACCCGAGTTCTCTACTTGCGGGTCCACTTCACACTCGAGGGAACGACATTCTCCCAGAGAAAGGGAATATTGTCATCTTGGTGTTTCACCCAGATGACGTCGTCCCAGGTACACTCCTCGACACCGCTCATGAGCCTGAGGATCTCCTTTTTGGAGCAACCATCGAGACTTCTTGCACTGCGGATAACGGGCCGACCACGAAGCCTTCCCATCCTCAGCAGCAGAGCCTGCTGCGTAAGATCGTAGGGTGGAAACTTGGCGGCCTCGGCCTCGGAGAGACCCTGCATGATGGCGTCGTGGATGAACTGCCAGCCCTGAAGAGCCTGAGGGTCACACTCGGTTGATTTGAGGCTCTCGTCGATTCTGTCGAGGCTCACGCAATCCATTTCATTCATCAACTCCACGCGACGAAAGTAGCGAAACTGCTCTTCCTCGAGGAATGGTTCGCGGCGGGGAATAAACTCACCCGTGAGAGTCCGCTCGGTGCGGACACGATGTTCAAAGGAATCGAAGTTGACGTATCCTTCGTCGTTGGGCTGAGCGTAGTGGTAGTAGTCTTCCTCGGTGATGTCGAGGGACATTTCCGAAGAGTACGGAATTGTCATGAGAGGACGACGAGGAACCTCGACACAAGGACTAGTGTCGTATACATCAACATTGCCAAACGCTCGGACAAATTCCTCATCCGAGATGATGTTGCCCCCTTGGGCGCTGGGCACCTCGGCACCTTGAATGTCCTGGGGATACTCATCTGGCTGCATAGTTACCCACGCGCAGGTGCGGAGCCGCTTCAACACTGCCACGTCGTCTGGCTCGATGTTGTTAAGCCCGAGGGTCTTGAGCCACGCATCCAAAGACTCGAGGTTGATCTCCAAGGCGTGACGGCCTTCGCCGGCGTTTGGGCCAACAGGCACGTTGACCTTGATGACGAAAGGGCTCGACATGATGGGGGGTTCGAGAGGGTTGGTGATTTGTGGAATGGAGGAGTCGTTGAGAATATACTGAATGTCAGTATCTGCGAATCAAGGCGATTTTATTTGGTTACTCGGATCCAGCCAAGCAATGTGTGTGTGTTTGTCCTGAGTCGAAGACGTTGTTGACAGAGGTGTTTGGTTTTGTATTGAATCGATAGCAATGCTGGGCAGCAGCCTTATACTTACACATGCGAATCCTTGGTTCATTGGTGTGAGAACAGTGTTTATGGTGTCTGGTGTGTGTTGAACATGTTGAGTGTTCATTGTGCTGTGTACAGAACAAGACAATGCCCCATCGTTGCGGACAAAGATGGTAAAGTTGAGAGAATCAAAACAGTTTTCTGTCGGGTTTTACCATTTTTTCCACGAGTTTATATTCTCACAAATCTGTATTTTCACAAGTATATATTGGTAGTTATAGATTCCACACAAGCACTTATGAGCAAGACGTGGGGTTTCCGGCATAACATGGCTCTTATAGTGAGTGGTACGATGGCAGTGACAATGATAGGACAGTCTGCGAATATAAGGGATGATATATAAAGTAAGGCTGACGTTGCAGTTGACATGCTGATAATAACAATGGCAGCACCCAAGGAGAAGAGAGAAGAGAGAAGAGAAGAGAAATGATCCTCCTGGGTTTAGTCTTAGTCCTCGTCGTAAGGAATATTTCCTAATTCGGAACAACATCGCATCATGCTTGTTGGACCCTTGCCAAGTAACGTTAACGAGGGGGGGAACAAGTCTACTTGATAGCCTAGCTAGCCGAGTTCCGAATCCAACACAGCCCTGTGTTTGACACTAAAGTTAACCTACGAATAACAATGGAATTCATAGAAACAGAACAAGACAGGACCATATTTATCCCTGGCAACACGGTAATGTCTATTTGCCAAGGGGGAAGGGGGGGAGAGCATTGGGAATAGGCAAGTTCTAGAACGGTCTGTTAATGATACCTCAGCCTCAGACCCAGGCCTCGGGTTTTTCCTACATCCGGACCTTTTCGGTTTCTCTCGTTTTCTCGTATTGCTTGTTCACACTTTGATTGGGGGACCTTCTGTTGTTCTTGTTGTTCTTGTTGGTTGGAATTATTCCCCTCTCCCTGTTGCGTGAGTGATTAGGGGGGAGCCTTGCCTGAGGTTTCGGTGGTTACTACGTTGGGAGAGAGGAGATGGTTGATCTGTATTCAATGATAAGCATCGTTTCTCCTCCGTCTTTCTTCTTCTTCTTTGTGTTAATTCCTTCTCGCCTTTCATTATATCTCAATATTGAAAAAAAAACTCCCACAATACAATGGTTTCCCTCAAATGTCTGGCTCTCGGTGCAGCTGCATTCACAACCATCTCGGCCGTCCCCGTTGCAAACTCACAAACACTCAACTTGTACAAGTTCCAGCCTAGAGATTTGGAGTCGGGACAAGACTCGACTGTAAGGGAATACGCGGAACTCGTCATTACCGGAACGCATTCTCTGTAAGACTAAACCACCACCCTCCTTCTTTCTCCTTGGGTTAATCACCAATCTAGCTCCATACGTGGTGAACACCCCCCAAGGGCATCATGGATCACCGCCGTAGTCGTCGTAGTAGCTGATGGGGACAACACCTCCGACAATGGTATGTTCTCCTACTCGTGGGCGCGCACCGATAATCAGGGATTCGGCGAGGACGGGAACTGCAGCATCATCTCTCTCCTCGACGGCGTCGTCGTGGACACAATGGCCTTTGGACCCGGGAAACCCTTCATCTACGAGGATCGAGAGTTCCCCGTCGGCATGAACTCGAGGACTCCCGTCTTCTCGGTAGATCTGAGATGCGAGGGTAAAGGGGCGACAAGGGTGGACGTCGCTATTAGGAACGTAAGCTTTGGAGCTCGGCGTACGGAAGAGCTGAGACGTCGATGATGATCTTTATATCTACTTCATCGTCTTATTACATCTACCTACAAACAGGATCTCCTGGATATACATATTCTTCGGACCTGTCTCTCTACGCCTGGACATCATCACCACGCTTCAACCCGTCCCGACGTAAGTTCTCCGAACCAACCCCAGAGGGACTGTCTCGCCAGACGCCATTCGTACGTGAAGCAGTTCAGCGAGACACAGTCCCAAGCGTCGACGAAACTACCTACTCTCAGTGGAAACACAATGCAAAGGGGGAAAAAAAGCATCACGCCGTTGCGCCGATAAACGAAACCTACCAAGAGACGAACGACTTTCACCAGAGAAAAACAAACAGGAAATGAGTGCTTAAAAAGCTGTATCTACTACTTCATAAGAACCAATACCGCATAGATAGTATATCATTTCTCAGAAACGGTTTTCTTGTCTCGAGGCTAGAATAAACCACCACCCTTCACAGCAAAAGCAACCTTCTTCCCCCCC
>JABFEV010001787.1:0-10406 GCA_013618395.1 Fusarium domesticum
CCGATCCCGCAGTTCCCCAACTGGTCCATAGACTCGATGACCCTGAGCAGCTTGGAATCGAGCCCTGACTACGAATCGAGTAGACCGTCCACCGCTCACTCTACCCATACCAGTGCCTCCCTGCTCAGCAACTTCTCCGTCAGCTCCGCAGACCTGAGCCAGTGTGTGAGCCCTGAAACAGAGCACGCCGACCATTTTGGTGAGGTTTTGTCTGAGGATTTCGAAAAGACCATCAAGGCAGAGCCCAGCGCATCATCCAACGATAGTGGGGAGGGACGAAGGAGGCTGCCTTGGACAAAACCAATGGTCCAGCACCTGTGGTCGACGTACATGATTTATCTCCAAGATCCCAAAGTCACACCGTTCCGTCTTGGCAAGAGCGGTATCCCGCCTCATGGCGTCTGTCTGCGTGTCGCTCGAGAGGCCAAGCGAAGCTGGAAAGGCTCTAAAGCTCAAACCTACAACGGCCACGCCATTGGCAGTCTCACACCTACTGTGCACAACGCCGGTGCCTTTGTGCAATGGCCGCACAGCTGCGCATCAACGCGAGCTCAGCTCCGTGGACTCTGTAGGATGGATGCGAGAACCAAGGTCCGCGGTAACCAGCACCTTGTCCCGAGCCCGACCCCATATGGAAAGTCTGCTGCTCGCTTCTGGGGTCGCCGCTCTGCGTCTGCGCGCGCACGTTCCTTGTCCGTCTTTTCAGGACAGGACATGGCCATGTCTCTAGCCGTCAGCACTTCCGATTCAATGCAGCTACAAGGTCCTCTCGCCCAGCTCACGAATACTCGGATCGACCCTCAACCCGAAGAACTACCACCCCAGCCATCCCGCAGCGACTACCAGCTGGCCCCAGTCCCCGGCTTCGAGCCGCTAGAGTCGGAGCGAGCTCAGCTCTCATCCCCCTTTGTCGCCCACAGCTACGGTCCCAGCTCATCTGGATCACTAACCTTGAGCTTCGCTGTAGACGCGAAACTACAGCGGCAAACTCACACAGGCGGTGGTCCCCGACCCGCGCTCATGTCTCCTGCCCGACTCACCCGTAGTCGCTCCACGCAGAAGCGTCGACCCAAGCAACCGTTGTTCGAGCCTCGCCGCACAAAGCGACCCAGTCTCGGCTCAGATCTCTGGGTCGACCCAGCTACCATTACAACCACCGACCACGCCAGCCAACTCCCAGCGCAAACATCCTTCGACGACGTCGAAAACATGCTCGCCCCCCGCAAGAACCTCCAGCAGCTATTCGAACAATCACAACCTTCCCTAACAAGACTCGCCCCTCTGACCTCCCTCGTCGACGCACCCCTCAGACTAGGCTCCCCCTTCTCCATGCCTGGCTCAAGCTTCTCATTCCCCAACCGCCTTTCTCGCGCACCCGATGTCGACGTAGACGCCGTCCGTCGACCCTTTGCAACAGTACAGCAACCAACCGAAAACAGTCCCCTCAGCAAATCATCTCTAGCCTCACGACTCGCCTACATCGACGAGAGGCTCAAGGATTTCCGCCGTCACGACAGACCCCGTCGACGCTCAGAGTCGCCACTTTAAGCAAAACTATTTTTTTTCTCTTTTGTACAAAACAAATCTTTTGGCCAGGCATGTTCCGAAAGAGGGAACATAAAAAGAAAAACCATGGCTCCAAAACAACAGCAGCGCATGGCGCATTTTTAGACAACACAGCACTTTGTTATCGAGGACAACCTCGAAGTTATCAATTTCCTCATAGGAACAACTTTTTCTTTTCTATTTTGCTTCATCTTGAGCAAACACATGTTTGGAAGAAAAAGCATAACCTCGACACTTCGTTTTTGGGGATTTCAAACAACTCTGCTTCTTCAAATTCCAATGATCAGGCCCCGTTCTTAGTGAGAAGAAATTACCTTCTGATCACGATAATTTTATGACGGACAAGAAGAATGAACTTTCAGGGGTTGGTTTCTACAACTTGGGTACATCTCTATTTCCATGGATTTTTTTCAATCCGGGAACTCATGAGTTTTATGGGGATGGCTTTTTCTTTTATATTTTTTTTTTTTTTTTTTCATGTTGATGATATGTTTGGAGAAAGAAAGATGACACGATTTATGTTCTCTTCACCTTTGCTTGAGGATGTCATGGGGGATAATGTCAATAGAACGAGATACGATATGAATGAACTTGAAACAATTTTCTTACAAACTCTTAGTTTCTCTCGGCGAATAAAGGTACTAGAACACAAGCAGTGACACGGTCTGAGTTGATGATATAATCGAGGACATGGCTGTCCCATTAATTCAACTATAACGATATGTGCACGACCATCTCTAAGATGACTTATTATTTTCAGATGAAAACATCCCACCAGTGGGATTTGGATATGGGACAGAGAAGGAAAGAGAGGGAGAGAACAGAAAATAGTAAAGAAGAATAGAGGCCAGTAGGCCATCAGTTCCCATCCATTAGGTACACCTCTATGCTTCTGTCCTGCGTACGGAGTGGCGAGTAGCAGGATTCAGGCTTGTGAGATATCGAATTTCTCGTCGACGTCTCGTGCTGGCACGGGCTTGAACGATGAGGCGGAGAAGCCATGTGTGTAAGAGCCAGTGAAGAAACATCCACCTTGATAACTCTCCGTCTTCACGTTTTGAGTATACTTGAGATGGATCTAACATGCTTGATCGCCTTGGCAGCAGTATCATCATCCGTGTCACCATCATATCCTCCCCGGCCGGAGAACAGTGGTCTGGGGATAATGTCGTGGTCCTTGCGACTCGGAGCCGTCAATCCAGAGTTATCCGTCCCGAGCCTGGGTGTGAGGGGCTGCACTCGGCGATGTTTTGACGAGCCGGCTTCGTGGGGACAACGACGTTCACCTGCGCTTGAGCGGTGGGAGTGAAAAGAGCACTGGCGGAACCCGAAAGCGCGTTCCTCGTTGCGTAGACGGTTCGCAGGGATGCGGAGTTGTGGATTCTTGAAGCGAATATCGAGACCGGAGAGACGCATCTTTTCCATGTGGATGTCGTAGTCGGCAGCGAACTCCGGCAGTTCCTCGAGGAGATCACTGAAACGTCCGGTTTCTGAAGTAGCCGAGCCCTGAGGGTTGAAAGTAAGACGAGGCCCGCCAGTGAAGGAGAAGGCGACCATGGCAACAGCCCAGCGACGAAGTCGAATGGCAGCAAATTCCTCGCAGTCGGTGTAAAGGAAGGTAACGAGGCTCGGTGGGACGTCCCAGTCACAGCGGAGGTAGAGATCCTGGATGGCGTCCATGGCAAGATCCTGTAGCCGATACATGCCGAGTCGAGAAGCAAAGAGATGAAGACGAATCATGGACCAGTGAATATCACGAGTTGCTTGATCGCTAGTCTCGTATGCACTGGTGACAGCATCGTCAAGGTGGTGACGGAATTCGAGACCGAGATGAACCCAGTGAACGAAGAGAGCGAACATGGAGACGGATTCACGAGGTAACCAGAGCGAGATTGACCGAGACTGTGAGGGATCATCGAGACGTTCAGCGAAAAAGGGCGCAGTGGCGCATAGCAGTTGCTTGTTGACCTTGAAACGATGCTGTCTGGGGCCAACAAGTATGGTAGCCGTAGGCTCAGTCAACGACTGTGACAAGGACTGCTTTTGCGAAACACCAGGAACTTGCCGGCCTCGACCTTCGATCCAGCGACCGAAGCTGGTAGGATTCAGAATAGGCGCCATGGTAGGGCGAAGTATGGTTGAGCGTGAGAAAGGGCTTGAGCTGAGAGGACGAGATGGACGGCCAGCCGAGAAACGAAGTAGAGAGGAAGTCGAAATCAAATGTCGAGACAAGAGAAAGCGTTTCACGACGGCTAACAAAACAACCTAGATAGCGAAGCTGGGCCAGCCAGATGGAGATGAAATACAAAGAGAAGAGAACTGCACAAGAGAGAGTCGAAACGAAAGAACCGTCACCAGAGTGGGATGTGGTAGCATATCAACAAGACTGGGCGACATGGGCCGGGCCAAGTGAGAAGAAACCCCCCCTTGGTGACGGACCCTGCCTTGCTCTGCTACACGCACATGGCAATGGACCAGTCACAACGTTCAAAGTGTAGAGGCTCAGACACAGGAAGAACCATCCCCTTGTAGTAGACCTTTGTGGCGAACCGGCGCACGGCGTTTAGGGAGCCCTTGTCAGGGACCAAGAAGAAAATGACGACGTTTCAAGTCGTCGGATTCAAAACATGCTCCATCTAGACCCTCTAGTAAAAATGATGCTTCCCCGTCGCGAGGGAGGACCCGCGCGGGCGCTAGATGAACCAGTCGGAGGCCTGGACAAAGTAGGAAAAATAACGGGTTCCCCTGGCGTCGTTTAGAGGATTTTGGATGCAGCTGTGTCGTTGGTTCATTCCATCTCGTCGCGTGGAAATTTGTTTCCTGTCTCTTGACCAGTCGTTCTCAAGTATCGCTTCGTCGTTAACCCTGTCACTGCCCCAACGTTAGCCAATCCTGTTTAACACCACACAAGATAAACGCCGGCACCTCGTTGCGAATGGTGCATCTGTAATCTCCAGAGAGACGTTGACTGTGTTGATGACCAGGCAAGGATACAGCGCAAGTGCAGCAAAAGGCCCCTGCTCTTTGTAAGGAGCGCTATGGCCTAGGCCCCCCCAAGTACGTACTCCTCCCGATTGCGCTTGCTGTGAAATAGATATGACGTAGATCTGTTTCCAACCTCACATGACAAGATTCTCTCAACACCACCATCATCAATTCGACGCTCATCCTGAAACACTACATGTTTATAGTCAAAGAGCCATGTCACCTTAGCCACTTACTCATCAGGCGGAAGAAGAGTCCAGAACCTTTTCTCTCACGTGGTTATCATCTTAGAAACTGGGTAGAAGCCGCTTTCGATATATACCCTGGATCTTTGTTACCACAAGGCCCCGAAACCTGCCGGCCTAGCCTGCCTTGTCTCGATCTCCCCGTCTTCTATTACAGTTAGCTACACCATGGATTCCGTAAAAAGGCGAGCCCATTGTCATGCTATGATGATTGCACCAGAACTCAAATACGCTCATCCCATTTTCCAGACCCATCCTTGACCTTCCCTATCCCACGGCTGTGGGTATCATGCGTGGATGACAAAAACACCAAACGCCCAATGTCCACCGAAACAATCATCCCCCTTTCACCATTGAATTAGGGGAGCGTAGCTGGGATATCTTCATCGTCACTATCCGAGTCCGAACCCGAGTCTGAGTCGTTGATCGACATTGGGTCGTCCCGAGTCCCAGGAGATTGGACCATTTTCTGCTGAGGAAGAGGAACAGGTTGCTGCGGCACGTAACGCGGCTGAGGGGAATTAATGAAAGCAGTCGGGTCAGTCGTCTCTGCTGTGGCAGATGACCCCGCAAGTCCACCCATCTCTGACACTCGCACGAGTTTACGCGGGCTTTCTTGCGTGCCAGCGGGTTGTCCACCATCTGTACGGGCCCTCTTCGCAGGTGGTCCGGAGCTGGCGCCGGGCGTACCCTCGTTGACGTTACCCATCAGCCGTTGTTGTTCGGCTTGGATTTCCGCCCTGGTACGCCTCTCTCGCAAACGAACGCCGTACTTTTTGCGCGTCAAGCTCTGCTTGGTATTGTACCGGTTCTTGAGAATCGCCAACTCCTTTGCTCTGGCTGACTCTGGCATCTTCATCGCGTCTTTCATCTGGGTTCCGTAATATTCCTCTATGTCCCGCATCTCCTGTTCGAGAGCCGCTCGTTGCTCCGAGGTAAGCTTGGCATACGGATCTTTCGTCGATTTCTGGTTTGGTGCCGTGCCTGGCGCTGTTGCATAAAAGTTGCCCGTAATAGGTGTCGCTGGTGCTGCTGCTGTACGAGCAGGTGCAGATGCTGATGGCCTGGCTGCTGGGGCTCCTGCGACTTGGAGGACCCCATCTCGCTCAACCCTTCCGAGCCTTTGCATTTCTTCGACAAACGCAGTCATTTGTTTCGTCTTCTCCTCACCGAAATCGCCGCAGACGTTACCATTGACATGATAAGAGAGCCCACCAGAGCTTACAAACTTTCTACCACAATGGCAGCAGACGTTTCGTCCCACCACATCTCCATCTAAAACCTTGCCACAAGCAAAGGCTTTCAAGTGCTATGCCATGTCAGCCAGGTCTAAACACTACGTCCCGAGACTACAACTCACATAATCCACTGCCTTGCCTGAGCTACAAGGCCACCCGCATCGGGTGCAGTACCTCACATCAGGCAAATCCAGAGCTTGTGGTGTTCCAGGACCAGAGGAGGTCACGGTCGTGTCCATGAACTGCCTTTGCGAAGGTGCTGGAGGTGGCGGCGGCGCTGTGTTTGACGGAGCCGCTTGTCCATGAGAATCTTGTTGCTGATAGGGTCTTGGAAGAGGAGCGGGAGTGTCGGTCGGATATAGAGAAGGAAGGACATGCTCACCCTTTTCCTGAATAACGTCTCGAACATCATACCCGAGACGTTCGGCTCGTGCAAGGGCGTTAACAAGTTGCCGAGCCGGGATAGTCTCAAGACGTCTTGCAAGTGCCTTGTCCAGGAACCCGTTGCTGACTCGTGAAAGTAAAATATTCGACACTTCATCATAGTCCTCAGCAGTGAAATGGGACAACAGGGCAGGCTTTGAGGTCCTGGCCAACTTGGCACCAAAATCACCAACAGCCCGAGAGAGTGTCTCGGCGCTTGCTTGGTGCATTGTTGCGTTCAACTGAGAGATGTTAGTTGGCTGAGTGGCAATGGTCAAGAAGAAAGAGAGCAAGTCACTCCAACCTCGGAAATATGAGGTAAAGGATACTGATTCCAAAGACTTACCAGAAAAGCAACATGGAACTGTGAACCAACAAGAGCTTTCTCCCAATGATCGCGAATGGCCTGGCGTACCGTCTCTGGAGCACTTTGCCTAATAGTCTCTGCCAGAGCCCAGTACTGGTTCGTCTGCTCAATTGCGACCGCCGGTGACGCCTTGGCAACGGTCTTTGGTGACATGTACCTAATGCCTGGAACCTCCTGAGTCTGTCGTGACACTGAAGTCTGTTTCTGCTGCAGCGACTGAGATGCAGCGTGACCTGCCTGGTCCTGGAACGGAGGACTGGTATGCTGCGCAGGTCGCTGGGAGCCAGGACGAGAAAAAGAAGTCTGCAGAAGAGGCGGCGAAGGATGGTGCCCGGGATTCACAGCTGGCGAAGACGCAGAAACACCGTTCTGACCTGTCGTCGTGGGCGTGCCAGAAGCTGATCGTGATGCAGGCGCGCCATTCGGTAAAGGTGAGTTTGAGACCGTTGGAGATATAAATGGCGATGCACTCCCACCCCCATTGGCCGCCTGAGTAGTCATCCTGAACTTTCGCTTTTTTACGCAGGTGATAAGGTTTCTGTTGATTCAACTCGTCGCGTCGCGCGGCGGATGCAAGAGGTTCTGAATCCCTGCAAGACTATCTTTTGAACAAAGGCTCAGGTGGGTTCAGAGTGAAGAAGGCAAAACACCGGGCGCTGATGAAGAAAGCTGAATTATGAAAATGAAAAAAAAAAAAAAAAACAAGAAAACAAGAAAAGAAGGAGCAGAGAGAAAAGAGGGACGAGAAATCTAAACACTGCGATGAACCTCAGTTCCAAACGTGGCGGTCTTCTCGTTGGATGTTCTTTCCTATCGCGCGACAGCTTTTTCTAATTAAAAGTCGCGCCTGGCTTTTTGTCGCAAGGGGCTAAGGAAAGAGGCCTTATGAGAGCGGACGGAAAGTGTACCTTAAAGGAATAAAATAACCCTGAAACTAGCAGCTCCACAGGTTGAAGGGTTTAACTAAAGAGGAGAGAAGGAGAGGATTTTTATAAACTGCTAGCGTGGTTATAATTCAGAGTTATAACACAAGACCAAAAGGTTTAAATATTAGATAGGCCTGTTTAACAAGGCATCTTTACGCTGCTAGTGCGATGGCTTGGAGTTTAGTCAGATAATTTAGCAATAACTAGGCTACGATAGGGTTAGCGTATAAATTAAACCAGACAGTTGCTCTTTGTCAAGGGATTATGCTAACTAAAGCTCACCTGTTATTTAACCTGTTATTTATAGGCACAAACTGTCTTGCTTGCAAGCGTAGATGTGGAAAACAAGTGAGGATAGGTGCACGACAGAAACACCTTGGCTGTTATGATGTAAGACGCTGTACAGTATTTAAGCACGTATGAGTTCTGAGTAACTGTTATTAAATTTGGTATCCTCATCAAACTAAAGCCTCTGGTATCCAGGAGACGTGAACATCCAATCCCCAACGCCGCAAGACAAAGGCCGTGATAGAGCTGTATAGTCCCGAATGTCACCCCAACTCTGTCTGGTTCATTTCATCTCTTTCACATGTCTTGTATCGTTACTCAAGAGATAATCATCATCTTACCACGGCTCTCCAATACATGCCAACATGGTCCTTCTATAGTCGCCTGATGTCTCCCCCTTGATGCGGCTGCCTAGACTTCGGCCATACTTTTGCTGGTAGGCTCCCTTGACGTTGGCCAACGTGTTCCTGTCCCAGTGGAAGCGAATGACGCGAGCGATGAGTAGATGATCCTTGGTCCCGAGGCCGGCCATCGAATCTTCAAGTAACTTGGCAGCATGCATGTACTTGTCGGATGCGCTGCGCAGCTGGAAGACTAAGGCCTCTTTCATGTGGCCTGAGAATTCCTTTATAATGGTTAGATACGAGATTGGATTGAGGAAAAAGAATAGACTTACACTCTTGACAACATCTTCGAGATTCTTTTGGAACCTTTGTTTGTATGTATGCGCAATAGCACGGATCTGATCATCGTTTCTTTGGCTGAGAATGGTGCACACCAAAATCTCATCAGTACCCATTCTGCCTTCGGTAGCACCGTAGATGCGCATGACGTCGTCGTCAACTTGCTGAGGAATAACAGGAGCAGAGTCTTCGGCTCTAGCAGCCGCCAGAACAATAACAAAGTGTCGTTCCGTCTTCATGCTGAGGTCACCCTTAACAACATCCTCGAGCTTGTCATGGAACGTGTGGTAGTAGGCGCTCTTGATTGCTTTGATGTCGGCGTTTGAGCGTCCAAGCAGAATGTCGTTGAGTACCCGCTCTTTGGTCCCGGGCCCGGTCATGGCATCGTGTAGGTTGTGCACGTCGGACAGAAGGGGCCCACGAGCCAATTGGACCAAGGCCGTTTCGAACCAACTGCTGGTCTCGCTCTGGATGTCGGAAATGAGATTGCGACCAATTGATCGCTCGTATGCTGAACGAATGGCGTCGATTTGTAGAGGATCCTTGTTAGAAAGAATGGAAATCAAGGCCTTTTCATCCGTACCAAACCCCTTCATCGCTTTTCGCAGACCCTGCGCATCAGGGTTGCCATCCCACTGAATATGCTGAGGCGGGCCATAACCCAGCGTTGGCGGGGTCGGTGCAGTCTGCGGTGCATGGTGCTGGGGAGGTGGAGCGCCGTACAGCTGAGGTGGAGGACCAGGAGGAGCGCCGTATTGGCCTGGAGCTGGAGGATGCCCACCGTAGGGATGATTGGGATGGTTTGGAGGAGGAGGGGGAGGTTGCTGCTGATAACCGCCGAATTGCTGGTGAGGTGGAGGGGGGCCGCCTTGAGGGGGGTAGTGACCCTGAGGTTGCTGTTGGTAGCCGCCATACTGTCCGTGAGGCTGCTGCCCATAGCCCTGGTGAGGAGGGGGAGGTTGGCCGTAGCCCTGGGGTTCTGACAGAGTTAGTGCATGCGGCCTGAGGTCGGAAGAGACAGACTTACGGCCATACGGTGGACCATAACCTTGGCCTGGATAAGACATTGTGAGAATGGAAGTTCTTGGGATGAGTATCTGCTGATGAGTCTTGTTTGCGAAAGCGCGGCAGAGGTGGTGTCTAAAGTAGGATTGAAACAAGCGACAAGTAAGAAAGATGAATGTTGTAAAATGAAAGACCAACAAATGTGCGTCACGAGGTTTACTTATAAATGCAAGTGGTCTCGCCGCTTATTATTAGTAGCGCAACCGCCGAGACTATCTGCTTCCCTGTAGGTGGCCTTCACTTCAGCCTTGGCTGTGACATGCAATTTTCCAAGAGGATCCGACATGTTGGGTGCCATTCCGATCTTTTGGGCTTTGTTGTGTGGTGGGAAGCACTGAGCAAGTCTCGTGGCGGAGCAGCTTCAAGGTCCGAGGAGTGGTCGTCATCACTACAGTACGCCTCGGCGGGGTGGATGCTCCCGTCACGAGACGTGAAGGCGCGTTGACTTCCATTTGATAAGACTTGATGATAGGTATCTTTTTAGAAATATCTTACTTTATAGAACTCCATTTGGTATGGTTCGTCTTATTCAATCCAATCAACTATAACATCAATCATGTCTTATCTTTCACTCCTTCCATCCCCAAGAACAGGAACATGACCTCAGGCCAGTGCGGGGG
>JABFEV010001788.1:0-18482 GCA_013618395.1 Fusarium domesticum
GTGGGATGGAAGACAATGGAGTCGGGTCTGATGCAGCGGGGGGGTTTTGCTAGGATATATGAAGGAAGCCAGGGAGGGGAAAGGCACGTCAAGAAAGAAGTGGGGGCCAGGGGATCGGCATGGGGAGAGAAGGGGGTCCCTTGAAGGAGGCAGTTCGTGAAAAAGATGGTGTGGTGGGGGTGATGTCAGGTGTAGACGGTGTTTGGGGGGGTGGGCGTTGAGTAGGGTGGGTTGTGGTAGCAGGAAACGAGATAAGTATGGGGAGACATGGACAAGACGAGACCAAACAAGAGACAAGTCGGTTTAGGTTGAGTGGAAGTTGGGAAGGACAGAGGAGAGGACGAGGGCAAAGATGAGATGAGGGCGGCAGCGGAAGCGGTTGCGGCTGTGGTGACAAGACATGGGAGGAATGGGCAACGCCTGGTGATGGATAACGGACGTTGGGTTGGTAGGTAGGTATAGGGCCAAGGAAGTAATTATAACGTACCTCGCACGAGAAAGAGACCATTGCTGCTGCAACTGCTGCTGAGCGGGAATCTCCCGGATGCTGACGATTGGGTACAGCGGGTTGGTCAGAGGGATGATGAAAAGTAAATATGCAGCTGAGTGGCCACGGTATTTAACGGAAACGTTTTTTCGTCTCTCGGGTTCAAAAGTCTTGGAGATGCAGACTGACGTGCAGAATTCCCCAGTCAGTTGAAAGGATAGGGCAGGGACGGCGATCAACAAAGGGCTGAGGGCTGATGTCAGCTCTTCAAGAGGGCATCAGACAAGATACTCTCGAGAAAAACTGGGGGTAGTGCAATTTTTATCTGTGTGATGCTGGGGTGGAAGAAAAAAAGATGCTGATATGATGGGTGAAGAAACTAGCTCTTCAGGCTGCATTGGGTACGGCTTGGGCACAATTTTGGGCAGCACAAGACAAGCAGCAAGTGGGAGCGAGTGAGGCAGTTGGAAGCGGGCGAGAAGAGGCTGTTCTCGAGCAGGAGTAGATGTCGCCAACGAAAAGGCGGCGAAAATTCAACTTTTTTGACGATAGCACGATTGCGATTGTGGTGGAGGGGCGGCTGGGTGAGATAGAGAGGAATGATAAAAAGCCAGAGTCAGGTGGAGGCTTTTGGTCAGAGACTTGGGTCTGCCAGGGTCCTGGCAATCGTTCCAGGGTTCCAGGGCGTCAGGACACGGGTGCTGCTCTGGCCGAAGAGGATCTCCTGGGACCAAGAAGTTGGCTGTAGCGTGATGATGAGGGCGCGGGTAGTGGGTGGGAAGAGTGGCGCGTGATCGAAGTTTTAAATTAGGACGGGATCCGACGATAAGATGACGAACAGTAGCGTTTGGAACAAGAGGGTGGTGGAGGAACACGAATGTTGAGAAAGAGAGACAGGATTACGATGCGCAAAAGCTGCGTTCAAAGTGTTGTCAATGGGCGGATTTTTTCTTCTTCTTCTACTTCTGACATGAACAAGCAGAGTTCTCGTTGGTTGTAGGAGGTAAAAGTGGGATGAATGCAGGTGGATTGGTAGAGAGTAGAGAGATGAAAAGTCAGGTGGGTTTCCTTTCTTCTGTTTCTTCCAGGGCCAATCTGTTGTGGGTGGCTCCTACCCGCAGATGAAACTACAGATGTACAAGCCAAACTAAGGAAACGACAGAAGGAAACAACAACAGTTACAACGAGGAAGGTACAACCAGGACGTAACCACACCAAATTCCCAAAGTGAGAGCAGAAGGTTTCATCGACACTTGAAGCTCGATCGGCAATGATAAAACACAACGAGGAGGACAGGCATAACTTTCATTCAAAACAACAACAACAATAATGATACAAAAACCGACCACTATCATCACCATCACTAAATACATCCAGCAAAAAAAGCCTACTTCAACCACACGTCCTACTTGAGAGTATTTGGTTGGACAAGACACCATGTCTCAGCCAACCAAACTATGACCATCAGTTGACGCTGCTACAACGACGCCTGCGCAGTGCTGATTGGACACTGCAACTCCCGCGCCATTATGGACCTCCTTCAAAGAACCCTGAAATACTTCAAGGTTTCTGCTAACAGTCTCCCGTGCAAAGCTTGCCCTTGAAGTTGAGCACAGCTCCTTGGAAGCGCTAATCCCCAACAGTCGATAGTCTATGCCTCAGACTCGACCTAGACAAAAGTCACTGATTGGTTACATCGCACCACGGCGGCATGGCATTGATCAATGCTGTCCATCAGTCACATGAAGCTGCCACCCCATGGCCTGATGATTGGAGAATTCTCAAGATGGTTGACCTCATCACTGCTCGGAGGCACCATGACCGCTGACAAGTCGGAGTTGCAGAGGGTGCACCTAGTTGCTAATTACAGTAGCGGTTCCCCTTGGTCGTGGCGCTTCTGTTGGTCGAGAATCCAATGATGATTCTATCAAGGGGTAAGTTGTGCCTGAGGCTTGTCCCAAGTTTTGGTGTATCAAGTAATGTTTCGCAACCCCATGGCGTACCCGGTTGGTAGGTGGCTTCCTGTTCCCTTGTGCCTCTGCCTCCTCCATGCGAGAGATATGCACAAGAGTACGGAGTACTAGCCAAGTGGTTCAATGAGGGCTACTCGGGGACCCCTCTAGGCTCTTCACATTAGTGACAGTAGGCACCAATTACTGCTGATGCTGAAGATTGCTTTGGTGGGGTATCAAACGATTTTGCTGCGGCTGCAGGGCCGTCCGTTGTCAGACGTCCGAAACAAAGGTTGAGATCCAAACAACGGCAATGGAAGCAAACTGGAAACACATTCTTTCTACAAGAGAGAGAGAGGGAGAGAGATTTTTTTTTTTTTTTTTTCAGCGGCTGTAGCAAGCCTCTGATATCCGATTGCTTCCCTCGACAACCGCTGCCAGCAACCGCCCCCGTCTTCAGCCGGCCTGCATGAAAATCATCCAATGGACAACACACACACATGAAGAAATTGAATAGTTCAGTTGGTCTAGTCTGCTTGCTACAGGCGCGTATGTTCAATTTCTTGCTTTTCAAGGTTAGGTCAAAGTCAATTGCTTTCTAGACTCCCAAGGCGTGTCCCCTTGCATTAAACCATCTCACTACTGGAATGTCATCCTGCTACGGGGATAGCATCATGTCGTTCGTTACTGGTCCTCCTCTTCACTTCCCACGCGATCGAGACGAGGCGGCGCTTGTTCGCTTATTAGTGGGTGGTACACGCTACCGACAGCATAATCTCTCATTCTTCATATTATCCCACCTCACAGCACGCATCAGGGTGTTCATGCGGTGCGGGTCGAATCAACAACAGTATTAATGCTAACAGTTCTGCGGCCGCTTAAACTAGACCAGCCAATGGTCTAGCGCTGATGAAGACGAACCGAGAGACAAACGCCGCAACTGCTGCTGCTCCAGGGCATGTCTCTGGATCAGCATGATCAGTGAGGAAGGATGGCACTTTTCGGCGCAAACCTGTGTGCTACGCACGTACATCATGTTACGCATGAGCCACTGTGTGTCAGCTCATCTCGATACGAAGCTGAGGAATGGAGCCTCTATAACCTCAAGACTTTGACTCGGAGTGGGAAAGGGACGGAATGGAAGAGGGGGGGTGAGATAGAAACAGACGATGTTTGTTTTAGAACAGCATTACATCCCTCCATTATCAAAGCTTCTTCACTGTTTGGCATGGAAATCAAACAGAGGCTTTGCAGCAGATGCCAAAAAAAGACGGGCATCTCGGGATTCCCCCACGTGCCGAGGTGATGACCTGAACCCCAGCTGCAGATGGGGGCAGCCCAAGGCCTGTTTCATCAACAAAAGCAACCTCTCTAAGCAGCCACCATTCCATGGTTCAAGGGGTCGTGTTTTCGGCCTGGCGCTTTCTTTATGCCTGGCTTACCCTTTCCAAGGTGCCGGTCTTGAACTTCTGCATTCAGGCTATCACGGGGCTGACTTGTTTATGCAGGTCCCGTCACCAAGAATACGTTCTGAGTTGAGCGCCTGACCAGCATCATTTGAGAATCAGGGGCAATGCCGTCATCATCTCAATAGGTCACGATTTAGTGTTGTGCTATAATGTTTCCGTGGTGGTCATCATTTCCCAGATTAGGTCACGCTCTGGCTCACCCGCCGCAGTATGGAGCGCAGGCTCGGGGGAGTTATGAAGACAGGAATAGAGACGCGTTCATTGGACACGCATTCTGCTCTTTTTTGAGGCCATCATCCTTTGCCTGCCCTTCTTCTACAACTACTATTAGCTGCGCCCCTATCGTATGCGTTGTCATCCAGCTCAAAGATTTCATTGTCAGGTGGGCATCCCCTTTTCCTTCTTCAGAAACTTCTGTATTATTATCCGTAGCTCGAGAACTGACTGACGTGGCTCATTTCCACGAACATGTCTTTTCTGCTTGGCCTTAGACTTCTTTAGGGCTGTCGGCTCCGTTGAGGGGCAGCGCCTTGTCAATGCTAGTGACCGAAGGGGAAGACGAGTTATCCTAGTTTCAGTGGAAGGGGTCTTTATCATGTATGGTTGTGTGGGAAGCGTCTGATCTGGATCTTGTAGTGTCTTATGGGGCTGTTCCCTGCCTTGAGAGCCAATACATAGTATATATCATGTAGATCGATGGCGTAGTCTAAGATGGGTTTCACACTATTTTCTTTTGATTGTCCTTTGGGTAATGTTTCAGGACAAGATCTCCCTGAGTACCCAGTTCTATGCATCTCATGGATGACATGGAAGCCTTCCATGATTGACGCTCTGAGCTCATCAACTTCAGGGGCTTCTTTGAACCCACCAGGACGGGTACCTGAAATGGCCCGCCGCTAAGTTGTTACCTAGCGCACCGAGCTCGACCGTGGCCGTTATTACCTTTTTGTTTGTCGGACAGGCTTGCACCTACACCTCTGTAGTTGTAACTCATTTCACATTTCACACGGAGGCAAAATCCACTGATGAGCTGGGCCGAGGAGGGAGATGCTCCCGTGGAACAAAGTGGGTGGTTTTGTCGATCCAAGGATGGGGAGGATTTGCGTTCAATAGTGAGCTTTTCATTCGTCTTGATTGGGATCCATCAACATGTTATTCATGTGTTTGTATGTAATGTCAGAAGGATGGCCATGTATTCATCAACCTTGATTGAACTCCACATCTAATAATCTCACCAAACTCCGTAGCATCGGGCTTTCCTTCCTTCTCACCTTATCTCTCCTTCAACAAAATCCCCCTTGCTCTCCCACTTAATTCATCGACCTCCCCTTTCGGGCCGCTATCCTCCGTGACCCCGTCCCACCACTTGCCCTCAACATCATCCCATACCTTATTGACCGTATTTTTCTAACTGTACCCTTTGGTCAGAGCTTTGAACACTCAGCCTCGGCTCCCCCCTTCTTCTCTTTCTACCACCTTTGAACCTTTGCTCTCGTGCATTATGCTTCCACAAGTGGATTTGCTGCCGAAGTAATTACTAGGGTTGATAGGTTGCATCGATCGCTTTAGATTCTTTCATTTCTTCCCTTGCCCCTCAAAAAAGAAAAAAGAAAAAAAAAAGGGACGGGCTTGGGTCTGTTGATGAAAGGCTGCTATTATCTACATCTTTCATTTCTTTCCTTGAGACTTGTACATCACTCCTTCTACTTCTCTCTCTATTTCTCTCTCTCCATTCTCTATTCTCCATCTTCCACTTGTGCTGTCCCCGGGTTCTAGGATATCTCCGTCAACCATCAACTCCAAGATCACCCACCGCTACTACCATCTCCCAATACCTTCCGACGACCAGGCAGCACTACCTATAGTAATTGCTCCTTTTGATACCTACCTACCGACGCATCGGCTACATCCACCTCTCTATCTCCATCTGACCATTCTTCCACCTACTGCTGGGCTGGTTCCGGCTTTCTTCGTCCACCTACCAACAATATCCACCTCATCCTCATTGAGTGTCTCCCCATCACTCATCCTTGACCTAGTCAGGACTTGCCTGGGTCACCGCATTTTCGACCCTCGCTACTTTCCCTGGCTCTTCGCGCCCTCCCTCCCCCGGCCGCTATAGATGTCCAGCAAAAGTCAGCGAGCAGCCATGTCCAGTACCAACTCTCCATCACCGCCTTCCAACAGCTTCCTCGAGCAGACCGTCACCATCCTGAGTTCTGTCGCCGGCTACATGCGTCTGCCCGCGTTGGCTTCAACGGTACGTCGACTCCGCCGCAACCGCAAGCCGTCTACCATCCACCTGAATGCAGGTCCCTGTTCCGTCGTACTCCAAGCCCATGAGCTGACTGTGATGTGCACAAACTACAGGGCATCGCCGCCGTTTTGACCTCATTACTATACTTTAAGCAAAAGTTCGTATTCTCCCTCTGGGCCGTCTCCGTCTACCTGTTTCTCCGCCTTTTCCCTTCTTCTCCCAGCAGTCCACTGCTAAATCTTCCTCAATCCTCTCGGAGCTCTATCAAGCTTCCCCCCTCTTGGACCCGCATCGTCATGGCGCCCCCACGCTAACTCTATCTTTCACTTGCATTAGGGCACTGATTTATCCGAGCCACATGCCCGCAAACTCTCGCCTCGACGTACCTAAACCCTCCGACTTTGGCATCAAGAATTTCGAAGAGTTGATGATACCGACCGACGATGGTGAAAAGCTCTCGGCATACTACATCCGTGGTCCTCGCGGCCACAAGAATACCAACGTCACTATATTGATGTTCCATGGCAATGCGGGAAATATTGGTCACCGGTTACCCATTGCCCGCATGATCATCAACTACATTGGTTGCAATGTCTTTATGCTCGAGTACAGAGGTTACGGCGCCTCGACCGGCGAGCCTGATGAGTCGGGCCTCAATATTGATGCTCAGACAGGTCTCAACTACCTTCGCCAGCGGGCTGAGACGCGAGATCACAAGCTCATCATCTATGGCCAGAGCCTTGGTGGAGCCGTGAGCACCAAGTTGGTGTCCAAGAACCAAGACGCTGGGGATATTGCTGGCTTGATTCTCGAGAACACCTTTCTCTCCATCCGAAAGCTCATCCCATCAGTCGTGCCCCCTGCCAAGTATCTTACGCTGCTATGCCACCAGGTCTGGCCCACTGAGTCGATTCTGCCAAATATCACAAAGGTGCCAACTCTGTTTATCAGTGGCTTGCAGGATGAAATCGTGCCGTAAGTACTCTTTCTTCATCAACTCCCCTCCTTTACCTGATCCTGTGATGATCAAATTTGCATCACCCACAAAATATGAACCCTAGTGGTTTGGATTAAAAAGCGAATATTCCCTGATGATCAACTCTGAATTCTCCGTCTTGCCTTGACTTTTTGGTGGGACAACCTTGACTGATTGTTTCTCCAGACCACAGCATATGCGGCAGTTGTATGAAATCTCTACAGCACCCACCAAGCGGTGGAAGCCTTTGCCCGGCGGTGACCACAACTCTAGCGTACTTGAGGAGGGTTACTTTGAGGCCATGGCAGATTTCATTGCCGAAGTGACGAGCGAGACATCGCGGGAGATGTCCCGTTCATAGAAGTTGGGACGTCATTGACATGGAAACCCTCCCGTCTACCTCGAGAAACCACCAAGGAGCTCGAGTCAGGGATATTCAGCATGCACACACGCCTACGATTTGATGATACCCACCCATTCTTGTATAATGCCCTTTTTTGCCCTAGGAAATACTTTATCATGTACACCTGAGTACCTTGCAACAAACATACGTCGCATTACATTTTACATCGCATTGCATCATTAGATTAAGGATCCGGATCAATGAGTCTTTTTTCACGACTATAAACTTTATTTGATTTGCATTTGACAAGATTGTGTGATATGGTAGGTAGGGAGAATATCCTCATGTGACCCCCTCAATTCCGTCCCAAGTGTGACCTCGTGACGTTCATACTCGTGAAGAGGTGGCAACCTGTCTTGGATCAAAGACATGAGCGCGAAGCAGGATTTGGGGAGTTGGTTAAGATAAGAAGCAAGGAATAAAGATTTGTTGGGCTATGCATACACTTGTTGAGTTGCTTGATCAACTAGATGTTGACATTAGCGTGGATTCACGAGTATCCGCATGTTGCGAGGAAGCCATCACAGCGTAACTACTACCACATACTGGATGAAATACAGATGCCTTTCATTATCGAGTGATTTTCTATGTCGACTACAGTTCTCCCCCCATCCTCTAACACTCAACATCCCCATCCAGCGCTGCCCACACCTTGCCTGCCTCGGGCTGCGTAGGCTTCTTCTTCTTGAGCCCGAGCAGTTTGCGCACGGGTCTGGCCTCATCCGGCCCGGGCGTGGATGTGGATGACGACGGCTTTGAAGCTGCACGGCTGGCTACGGCGCTCCAGCCTCCGACACCCGATTTATGGGGCACCTCCCTGCGGGTTACGAATCCGTTGGTGTCGGCGTGGCATAGCAGGACGACCTCTGCGAGCTTCTCGCGGCGGATGGTCTGCTCGATGCGGGGCTTCAGTTCAGTGAGGGTCTTTTCGACGGGAGCCGGGGTCAGGAAGGCGGAGTATCGAACGTTGGCTTTGATGAGGACCTCATCGTTGCTGTTGATATGGGTAAGGAAGTCGGGCTTGAAGTCAAAGCCGGGGAGGGTAGAAAAGTCGGCCGCGAGGGCTACGTTGAGCTCTTCGACGGTGATGCCGAAGCGAGGCGATAGGAGAACCATGGCATTGAAGGGCTCGCTCTCGATGGGTGGTGGGCTCGGAGAGAGGAGAGCGGCGGCAGCGGCTGCTACGCCGGCGGCTTCAAGGGCTTCGGCTGCTTCGGCGGAGGCCTGGGCTGCCCGGATCTTGACACATTGAGCGAGGGTCTTGGACGGCGCCGAGGTGAATTTTGGACCTTTCCAGACGACGACGGAGCGGTGAAAGCCATAGTCTTCACTCCTGCTGTCGAAGCCAAAATCTTCAGCTAGGAGGTGAAGAAACTGACGGGTCTGGGTTTTCATGGGCTCGTATCGAAGACGGACCTCGTCGTTGTTGGCCGCAAAGACGCGGAACTGGCTCTCCTGGGCATCGCACCATGTAGATGACTGCTTGTAATATTTGAGAGTCTCGTCTGAGTAGGGGACGTGATCATTGACGTGCGAGGCCGGGTCGATGTTGAGAGCAGCAGCGAGACGGCGGTTGCGGTCGAGTCTCTCGCACTCATCGTCACACTTGATCTCTGGCCGAGAGGGGTCAGGGTTCTTTGAGCTAGCAAGACACTTAAACTCCTTCTTGCGGTTGCCACATGGACAGGAGATGGACAGCTTGACTGGACAGGCTGTCGACTCATTGCAGGCTAAGGGCAGGTCAGTAAGTTAGGTACCTTGATAGATTTGCTTCAACTCACAAGTTTGGCCGTGGCAGACGTTCTGGCAAGGATGATTACAGAACAACTTCGTCTTTCCACATATCTGCTGGCAACCGTTCTGAGCATCTCCGCATTCGCCGGGTCGATGACAGAGCTTTCGACAGTCATGGAGTCTGCGACGAGGGTCAGTGTACTGCCAGGCATGGCTTTGATGTTCAAATGGGATAGTACTCACCCGCACTGAAGTCTCTTTCCACAGATCTCACCACAATGAACCTGTTGAAGATGACAGGGCTTGTTGTGGAACGTGGTTTTACCACAAGCGCATACCTTGACTGACAGGAAAGGGCAAGGTGGGCACTCGACATCATCGGGATGGCATTGATGGTCAACAGCAGGATGGCCACAAGCTGGCTGTCGTCGACACTTTGCACTGCAGTAAGGCTGCAAGGTGCCACAGGGCTGGGGGGGCTGAAGGACAGTCTCGCCGCAGCTGCAGCTGATTTCGGTCCATATGGCCTCGGGGCAGGACTGGCAGGCACCGCGATGGCAAAGCTGCTCGCAGAAATGAGATCCACACTTGAGAGGCCTGCCACAGGTCTGCACGCATACGTGCTCGGCTTCGACTGGCAAAGAGTCGACACCCATGCGCTGCTTCTTCTGTTGGGCGATCCTCAGCTGGGCCTTCTTCTCGCCAGAACAGCAGTGCTCGCCACAGCGGTGACGTCCACAGTTTCGAGTCGCCTGGCAGACCTTGAAGCATAGAGGGTGCTCAATCTCACCCTGGTGGCAGAGACTTTTGCTGTTGACTCGGCCGCAGCGGCAATCAATATCCATGGTTTGGGAGCATGCACCGCAGTCGCCAGTATGGCAAACGGACAGACAGAGATGTCCACACTTGAGTGATTTCTCACACAGCTTCTCGCAATGAGGGACAGGGTCTTTGCAAGATTGTCGAGGGTGGTCGATAAGCTCAGAGAGAGGCGTCTTCCCACAAGGACACTCAGAGACCACGTCTGGTGACAGGGGACAGTGAGCCGGCATTTCGTCCTGTGGATGACAAGGCGTCTCACAATTGTGAGTGCCGCAGTCATAGGCTCTCCCGCATGCGTTCCCGCAGGCAAAAGAGGCCTGGAACCAGGTCTCATCTGCGGTGTTATAAGAATCACAGACATCGTCCTGATTGGAGCATTTCATCTCCTTGTCGACTCTGCCACAATAGCATTTGGCGCTGACTGTGATACTGCAGGTTGCGCATATGCCAGGATGGCAGAGATCAGGACACTCGTGTTCTCCACATCCAAGAAAGTCTCCGCAAGGCTCTCGACAACTCCAGCCGTTGTGGTAATCAGTGTCTCTGCACTTCTTTCGGAGCGTATGTTTGCCGCAGTAGCACGGCTCAGGCGGACTCAGAACGGTACAAGGGGGACATGGCCCAGGATGACACTGAAGGGTACAAGGGTGCGAGCAGGTCGTTCTCCATTTGGAGCACGTTTGGCCGCACGAATGAGGTGGGATGATACTGCTGGCACGGCTAGGACTGGGCTCTTTGCCACACCAACACTGGTAGTCGCGCGGCTCTTCGGACAAGAAGGAGTTGCATCCAGGGCATCGCCACGATTTTTCTCCGGTTTCTTCGTTGACCTTCATGGAAGTATCCCACCATTGGTGGGCACATTCGAGATGGACAACAGTCCAGCAGAGCGTGCAAGGCCAGACTTCGGTCTGGCGGGTGACCTCCTCAGTACAGACGCGACATTCATAGTTCCAGTTGTTAATGTCCTCCTGGATGCGCTGCCAGAGCTCGGGGGCTGTGGACTTGGGAACTTCGTTTTTGGGCCTCTGCTCCTTCTTAGGTCTTGCTCGAGGTTTCTTTGGCCGAGAGTGAGGTGCAGACTGAGAAGCAGACTGAGGCTGCTGTCTTCGGCTGCTTGTTGAAACAGCAGATTGGCCGGGAACAAACTCTGGGGCATCGCCACTCAAAGCTGGGGGCTCTGACGACACCGACTGAGAGGCATCTTCGGGTGTGTCAGTGGTGAGACGACCACCAAACTGCCTCTGAGGTCCAACGCGGAACGCGGCTCGGGTCTGGTTCTCTTGGCCGCGGCCGCCACCTCGCTGCCCGCGTCGATTCCTTCTACCTCTTGAGGCACCGGAATTCTCTGGAACTGGTGCTGATGTGAGAGTAGCAGATGAATTGGCGTTGGCGTTGGCGTTGGCGTCAGATGGCGTTGCTGCCGGAGGAGAGGTAAGTGTAACATCGTTATTGTCATTCTGGGAGGCTAAATTTCTGCGACCTCGATTTGAACCTTGATTGTCGTTTCCAGGGCCACGATTTCTCCCTCTTCGGCCTCTACGACGTCCCCCGCGTGAGCCTCCACCTCTTGAGCCCGGCGCAGAGGCTGCCTCATTCTGGGCCGGACGTCCCTCCTGATCCGTCATTTCGAGAGATGGTGCACTTGCAGTCAATCTTGTAGCTAGAATGATGCTGGAGGTTGGAGCAGCCAGTGCCAACGGTGGCAAAGCCGCAGAGTTGCGCTGTTTTAAATAAAGCGTCTTCAAACTAGGATAACACAAGAAAAAGAGAGAGAAAGAGGTTGGACGAATGCAAGGCTTCGGGAACACACAAACATGCAAAGTCTGGTTTTGGAACAAAAAAAAAAAGGGGAAGAGTAGGGCGAGTTGTCTGGTCCAGGAGAGGAAGGTTCAGGAGGCGAGAATGGGATGAAGTGTTGAATATATATAGCAATAGGTGAGCGAAGAGTCTTGAGATTCCGTCGTTGCCTCCATTTAGTGTAAGAGGCAGTTGGATGAAAGTGGGGCCTGAAATTCTTCCTTGTGTGGCGACCCGGGGAGGGGTACTTTTTCCTCAGGCATTATATCACCAATGTGACGAGGTACCATACGGTACCGCTCCCAAACGGGGTTTGTCGTTTTGTCAGCGGCTGCACCATCAGAATGACTCACATAATTCCACCCTCAATCCATCCAAAGCACGCTTCTCAGTGGCCAATTCAGAGACTCAATTCCGTCGATTTAATGGAGAGGAGTCATTCTCTTACGATTTCATGTCCTTCGACTCATTCTATAATTTACTCGAGATTGGGGCCCGGCCTTTCCAATGTTTTCTTAATCAATATAGATATCATCGATGAAAGTGTGGCTGAACATACAGCACCAACGCCACAGTTGATCTTTTATTCAGAGTAACCTCCCTCAATGAAAAGGTCAGGGGCTTCTCCTGGGCAAAGAGATCTTCAATATGCTTGTTGTGCTCTGCGAATCATTCAAAAAAAATTCATTAAATAATCACTCTATTTGTCGAATACAAATAATGGCACAGAATCAAAGACCAAATATGAAACAGCAACGACACCAAAATCCGCTATTCCCACCATCACCACGCCCTTCACACACAATGGCACGGTTATCAAAAGGCCATGGTGCAAATAACGGGACTTTTTGCCAGGCATCAATGTTTCACAACATAGATGTGGCTCATGTTCACTTCGTGAGCTCCCTGTCGAATATGAACAACATTAATACCTATTAAATTAAACGGCTCAACCACTTCTGACAACTCTTCACAAATCTCAAAAGCTCATGGTAGCATAATAACCTATACGGCATTGTATTCAAGGTCCTGTTCGTAAACATTATCATAGGACGTCTCCTCACGCCGTTTCCATTGCATTCTCCCAGCAGCAGTCTCTCTGCAGGATACTTGGCAAGTAACACTAATCAATAAAACAGCCCGTTCCCCCTTACCATTTTCCCAACGCATTGCAAAAAAAATTGCTTCTTGACTTTTGGATCATTAAGCCTTCTCAATACGGCAGACCAGATCAGAGCCGTCGACAGAGTCTCCCTCGCGGACCTGGAGGCTACCAACCTTACCACTGTGAGGTGCAGAGATAACCATTTCCTGGTTGAATGTTAGCATATAATGTTGTCACATATGACAAGAGACATAAACTTACCATCTTCATGGCAGACAGAACAGCAAGAGGATCACCCTTCTTAACCTCGGTACCTTCGCGGACACGGAGCTCAACCAGGACACCAGACATGGGTGCACCCACGTGGCTCGAGTCGTTAGGGTCAGCCTTGGGTCGGCTGATGTTCTCGACAGCGGCCTTCTTGTCGACAACAGTAACCTGTCGAACTTCGCCGTTCATCTCAAAGAACACCTCACGCTGACCGGTGTTCTCAGAAAGGGGACCGACGGCAAGTAGCTTAAGAATGAGAACCTTGCCCTTCTCCAGCTCGACGTTGAACTCCTCACCAATCTCAGGTCGGGCGAGGAAGTATCGGGTGGGGAGGACCGAGAGATCACCATATTGCTGGGTGAACTTCTTGAAATCCTCAAACACCTTGGGGTACATGACGTGCGAGGCAATATCGCACTCGGTGACGGGGCCACCGTAGGACTTGCCGAGTTCACGCTTGACCTTGACAAAGTCGACGGGGTCGAGGAACAGACCAGGTCGCTTGTCCAGCTTGCGTCGGCCACGGAGGGCATCGCTGCGCAGAGGCTCGGGGAATCCGCCGTAAGGTTGACCCATCAGACCCTCAAGGAACTCGAGGACGGAGCCGGGGAAATCGAGCTCGGAAGCACGGGCCTTAACATCCTCAGACGAGAGCTTGTTGGAGACCATGAACTGAGCAAGGTCACCGACGACCTTGGAGGTAGGAGTAACCTTGACAATGTCACCAAGAAGATCGTTCGCGTGCTCGTAAGCCTTCTTGGTCTCGAGCCATTGAGATCCGAGACCCAGCTGTGAGGCCTGGAACATCATGTTGGTCAGCTGACCACCGGGAATCTCGTGCTCGTACACCTCAGGATCGGGGCCAGCAAGGTGGGCCTCGAAGGGAGAGTAGAGCAGACGAAGCTGGGACCAGTAGATATCGAGGGCCCGAACCTGCTTGGCATCCAGGCCAGGGTCGAGCTCACTGCCCTCCAGCGAGGCAATGATGGCGTTGATGCTGGGCTGCGAGGTCATGCCAGACAAGCTGTCAGTGGCAGCATCAACGGCATCGGCACCAGCCTTGGCGCAAGCAACCATCGAAGCTACACCAGTACCAGCAGAGTCGTGGGTGTGGACGTGGATGGGAAGATCAGGGTACTTCTCACGGATGGCGCCGATGAGAAGAGTGGCGGCGTGTGGCTTGAGAACACCAGCCATATCCTTGATGCCCAGAACGTGAATGTCGAGTGCGACGAGCTTCTCAACAAGAGAAAGGTAGTACTCGAGGTTGTATTTCTTTTCGGGGTTCAACACTATCCATCGTTAGTTTGGAGAACTTGAGCATTTCAAGAAAGGGTCTATATTTACTGTCGCCTGAGTAGCACACGGTAGCTTCAACAACACCGCCGGCCTTGTGAACAGCCTTGATACCGACCTCGAGCTGGTCAACATCGTTGAGGGCATCGAAGACGCGGAAGATGTCGACACCGTTCTTCTTGGCCTGGTCGACGAAATGGTCAATAGCGTTGTCGGGCAGCGAAGAGTAGGCAACACCGTTGGCACCACGGAGGAGCATCTGGAAGGGGATGTTGGGAATAAGCTTTCGCATCTTGCGGAGACGGTCCCAGGGGTCCTCGTAGAGGAATCTCATGGCAACGTCGAAAGTGGCACCACCCCAGCACTCCAGAGAGTAGAGGTTGGATAGAGCATGGCTGGTCTCCTTGGCAATTCCGAGAAGGTCGACGGTACGGACACGGGTAGCCAAAAGAGACTGATGGGCATCACGCCAGGTGGTGTCCATGAGCAGGCAGCCCTTGTAATCACGGACAGCCTTGGCAAAACCCTTGGGACCCTGCTCGAGGATCACGTTTCGCCAACCCTTCTGGCAAGGCTGACTGGTATCGACCTTCTCGCCAGATGAGGTGATGAGTTCAGGGACATTGATCTCACCCTTGAACTTGGGCTCACCGATCTGACCCTTGATACTGCTTCCATTGACAGCAACGTCACCAAGATAGGCAAGAAGCTTCTGGGCACGGTTCTGGCTGCCAATGAGGTCAAAAAGTTGAGGAGTATCGTCGATGAAAGTTGTCCAACAGGTTCCATCGATAAATGTAGGGTGAGTCAAAAGAGAAGCCAAGAAGGGGATGTTGGTCTTTACACCACGAATGCGGAACTCAATGAGGGCTCGCAAAACCTTTCTTCTTGCGATCTCATAAGTACTTCCGTGGCAGGAGACCTTGGTCAACATGGAATCATAGAAAGCTACCGAATGGTTAGTCTTGTCCAACTATAATATTGTCTTCGAGTTGAAAATGAGGCTTGGGTGAAATTATGGTTGAGTTTTAGAGTTCGAGAAGGATGATTTTAGAGTGATCATTGACGTTGAGGGAATCTTGAGATAATATAGGGCAAGGAAGGCGCCAACATAGAGGGAAGATACTTGCAAAGTGCCAAGTATAAATATTGGTAATGACAAGAGTAGTAGACATCATACAAGGCACCCACTTGAGTGTCAAGCTGATGAGTGGCGAGGCACAGGAATGTGCAGATGTTCAAAACAAGGGTGTGCATAATGATGAAAGAAAAAAGAAGAAAAGACGTACGAGTGATGATAGCACCGGCGAAACCGTTGCCGGTATCAAGGCGGACACCGTTACCACCTGAAGAACGGTAAACCTCGATCTTGCCAGTATCGGGCTGGAAACCCTTGGCGGGATCCTCAGTGGTGATACGGCACTGGATGGCGAAGCCTCGGGTGGAGATGCGGTCCTGGGTGAGACCGAGCTGGTTCAAGGTCGCGCCAGCAGCAATCTGGATCTGAGCGGCAACGATATCAATGCCAGTGATCTCCTCAGTGATGGTGTGCTCAACCTGGATACGAGGGTTGATCTCAATGAAGTAGTGTCGGTTCTGCTGATCAACCAGGAACTCCGCAGTGCCTGCATTGCGATATCCAGCAGTCTTGGCCAGTCGGACGGCATCAGAGAGGATGCTGTCACGAACATCGGCGGGAAGGTCCTTGGCAGGGGCAATCTCGACGACCTTCTGGTGTCGTCGCTGGACAGAGCAGTCACGCTCGTACAAATGGACAATGTTGCCATGGTTGTCACCGAGAAGCTGGACCTCAATATGCTTGGGCTTGTCAAGGAAGCGCTCAACAAAAACGGTACCATTGCCGAAGGCAGTCTTGGCCTCGGAGGTGGCGCGCTCGAAGTTCTCCTTCAAGGTCTCCTGCTCACGGACGACTCGCATACCACGACCGCCACCACCATAAGCAGCCTTGATGATGATGGGGAAGCCGTACTTGTCGGTGAATTCCTTGACCTCCTCATATCGCTCGACAGCACCTGGGGTACCAGGGACGACAGGGACGTTGGCCTTGTTGGCGAGGTGTCGGGCAGAAACCTTGTCGCCGAGCGAATCAATGACATCGGGGGAGGGACCGACGAACTAGTGGTGGGGGTTAGTGCACGGGCATGTTGATGTTCGAGTGGGAGACTTACAATGAGACCGGCCTTTTCAACATTGCGGGCAAACTCGGCGTTCTCGGAGAGGAAACCGTAGCCTAAGGGTCTAGGTTAGCAGGAGCAATGCCGGATACCGAAGGGTCAACATACCGGGGTGGATCATCTGCACACCGTGTTCGACAGCGATTTTGATGATCTCGTTTCCAGCCAGGTACGCGGCGACAGGGGTGTACTGTCCACGCTTGCCAATGACGTAAGCTTCATCAGCCTCTGTAGAATGGTCAGCAAACAAAAGACCAAAACACCGGGAGGCATTGTATCGTACTCTGTCGGTGCATACTAAGTCGGTCCTCATAACTGAAGACTGCGACAGTGTGCAGTGAAAGCTCGTGAGCCTGGTTGGATTGAGGTTAGCTCTTCGGTTCGGGCAATGCGACGGGCCAAGACTCACAGTTCTGAAAATCTGTTGAGCGGTTGTTTCATTAGTTCGGTTGTCTCTTTAACAGGCTATCGGCCTCGGGGAAAAGAATGGAAGCTCATACTCGGATGGCTATTCACATGTTAGCTGATTGGGGGTCCGCTTTCGAGGATTGGGTCGGTTGTGACTTACGAATTTCACCACGGTTGGCAACTGTAACGAGGTAGAATTGGGTCAGCGCATGGTCTTTTGAAGGTCGACAGGCGGGTGGATGATGGCCTGGGCGTCGTGAGAGCGACAATTACTCACCAAGAATCTTCTTCACATGCATGATGCTCGAGTTGGCACGGATGTGGTGGACCGAGTTGGCCTCCTTGGGCTCATCGATATCCCCCTCCTCGAAAACATCGTTAAAGGTGAGGGGTTGCTGAGGAATTCCGACGGCCATCTTGGAAGATTTGGGGTCGGATATTGTGCGAAAGGCGGACGGTGAGTGGGAGTGAGGAAAGGCGACGAGCTCTGACGAGAGAGGAGAGCTTCACGGGCTTGCGCTCGGGGTTGGCGGGGTGGTTGTGGTGGGGTAATGAGCACGCTTGTCGGTATGAAATACCACGAAGCTCTTCCAACAACAAACACGAATGAATCCAAGGATCACCCAGTACCACGAAAAAGCAGCGGAGGCTAAGGGTATACTTTGTAGTAATAATGGGGGAAGGGTTGAAAGGTTGAAGAAGAGAGGGGAGGGAATGAGTCGAGGTAAGCAGCAGGCGGGCGAGGGGATTTTGTAGGGACGACCCCCAAGCTAGAGTCGGCCATATTGGAAACATTTTTCTTCCCCTTCTGGTTTCGGTGACACAGCCGGTGGCCGGGGGAAGGAGCTTCCAAGAGATGGCTTTGGTTCAATTGTGGGAGGAGGGCGTGTGAGAAGGGAAGGACAGGGAGGAGTGGCATTTGAGAAGGTGTGTCCGTTCCCCTCTTGCTTGCCTTGCTGTTTCCAGTCTTCCAGTTTCCATGGATGCAGTACGTACCTGATTGTCCATCACCACTAAAACTTTGGGTTTCTCAACCACTAAAGAAAGCCACTAATCGGCGGTTAGACTCATATCACTAGATGGATCTACTGTGCCAGCTCCGTACCAGGTCTGGAAATGAATTTGGCACTATGTTTTGCCATCAATCGCCCCCGGGCTTGTTTTTTTCCCTTACTCTTCTCGAAAGAATACCTAGTTGTAAAAAATCTATCCATCACGAGCCAACTGACACACATCCCAGGGGTGTGACCTTTTTTCTTTTCTTGCTCGGGCTTTTAACCGCCGCAGACACTGCAGGTACCTACGGGC
>JABFEV010001789.1:0-22332 GCA_013618395.1 Fusarium domesticum
ATCCAACACCCCCCCTCCCCCTCGCCGCCAACCGCGCCGCTCTCTCCAACAAAATCTCCCTCCTCCTCGCCTCCCAATCCTCCGTCCTCAAAACCATGACTCTCACACGACCTTCCAGCACATCGACCAAGCGCCGCATCGTAGAAAGCAACGACGACGATCTCATGCGCGGCGCAAAACCAAATGAGGGGGTGGGATACGTTCCCGAGAAGAAGGACCAGAAGCTGGGGAACTCAAAAGAAGATCGCATGCTGAGGGGAAGGTTGGCGAAGGAGGCTAAAGAGAGGGGAAAGTGGAAAAAGGCGGAGAGCGAGAGTGAGGATGAGGTTGGGAGGAGTGCGTTGGGGAAGAGGAAGAGACCGAGGAGGGAGCGTGGCGAGGTGACGGGGGGTGCTGAGACGGAGATGAAGATTGACGGAAATACCGATGCTGAGACTGAGATCAAGGATGACGCAGATATTGGTGCTGTAAATGGGACCAACGACGACGCACAAGTCGATGTTGTAGATGAAATCAAGATAGACGTGGTTGTGCAAGAGGAGGGAGCGAAAAAGAAACGAAAGAGGAAGAATAGAATCAAGCCCAAGAAGAAGGCGGCGGCCGGCGGCGGCGAGGATTAGAGCGATATCATCACGAGGACAGGTCTGCTTGCGAACTTTATACCATGGACATAAATATACCCAGCACACTACGCATAATGTCCTACAGCAAACCAGCAATGATAGCATGGAGCAACGTTCATGTACATTTTCCCATAAATCAATGCTTTCCAGCTGGACAAGATATCATGTTCAATTATCCCCCACGCTGTTCCGTCAATGCAGATTCATACCCATCAAGCATTACAAATACAGACTATTCAAGAATATCACCTTTCCAACCGAATGATATACAGCCCTTCTCAAACACTCGCAATGCTCCCAGCACGTACATAGCAGATGTGTAGATCATAAGACACGTTAGGTCTCTCCGCTTTCTGCCTAGAGGTATTCAAAGCACCCGAGCCACCGGTTAACTTACTCCTAAAGTACATAGCGCCTTCGCAGTAATGCAAAAGCTCCAAGCTGGTATGTCCAAGAAGATGTGCACCCTTTCCCAACTCTCATGTACGATGCGCCACAACAAACGTTGGGGGGGGGGAGTGTTCTATAAATTTGACGAGACGTCAACAACCCACGGCCACACTGGCGCATCCAAGGCGGCACCTGTCACCGGCCAACCTGGGGTAAAACGTATGTATGGCGAATAACGATGTTCAGAAGCTCCAGGTTAACCCGTCGACTATTGCATTCGTTTTCGTTTTCTGACGTCGTCACCCCTGTCTCTGGGGTCTTCGTCCTCGTCTGAGCGCTCAGCTGTGACGCTTGGGTTCAGAATGTGCGCCATACTTCCCCGACGGGTTGTTGGGGCTGAGTGGTCTTTAACAGTCAGGTTTTTGTTTTCACGGCTTGCCGAGCCCCATGACCAGTTTTTAAATGCATCCGAAGGGCCGCTCAAGCCGTTTGCGAACGGAGGAGGGGTCGTCGGCCTGGAATGGGCGTGCTGTTGTGAAGTGGTTTGTAGAGAGTAAGTAGACAAAGAATCTCTGATTCGTTGTTCCTCTGGCATTCCACGGTTGGGAGATGAGGGCCATGGTGCTGATGGAACACCAGAGCTGAAAGGGGATGGCGTCGGCTGCCACCCATGCGCGCGAATGTCGGCCGCGGTGTGTCTTCGAGCAAGGCTACCTGGGTGGGTCTCCACGTTGGACAGAGGATGGGGTACCGGAGGCGGGGGAGGAGGGGCGGTACGTAGAGGTGAAGATCCTGTTGTGCTACTGCCGCTGATCGATCCATAGGGTCTTCGGGTGCTGACAGACAAATTGGAAGGGACCGGTGGCCGGTAGAAGTTCTGGCTACGTGCTTGTGGGACTGCTAAACCGGCGGCGCGTCGCTGATCATCCTGGGCGAGCTGTCTCGGTGAGACTGGTGCGTTCTCGACATTTGAAAAGTACTGCTGTCGGCCAACATAGGGAGTCTCCGGGAGTGGCTCATCGACCGTTCTGAGCATGTCGGCCTGTCGTTGGACTTCGCCCTGCAAGGTCATAACTACACAAATGTCAATCATCGCTTGCTCCTTAGAGCGCCTGCAGATACATACTGTCGCGAGAAACAGGGCTATCCGAAGGTACTAGAGATAGCACGGCCCTGGATAGCTCCTGATTGAAGTGAAGCAGCCGGTGGACAGTTTCCATAGCGGCTTGGTTCTTCACGTGCATGTAGTGGGCCGTCTCCTCACTCCGCTGTAATCGCGCACTCAAGTCGAAAAGCGTATGCTCGATACCGGCCAGTCTAGCATCCGCGCTTTCTGGAGGTAGGGGCATGGATTCGGCCGGAGTGCCGGGCTGTGAGGTCGCAGGTTTGCTGTAGTTACTTTCGCGGTGAACAAGAGCATGTCTGCTGGCGCGGCGCTTGATCTCGCGCAAACCGACCAAATCGCCGCGCTTGAAGTTTCCGTTGCCGTGTTTAAACTCCCACAACGTCGTATCGGGGTTGCCTGTGTGAAAAACGTCACGCTCTAGGATAGGTTAGCTACTAGATATGAGCGAATCACGCAAAGGAAGACGTACCCTTGTGAAACCCATACATATTGAGCTGCCTTACGAAAGACGAAATGTTGGTATGCTTGAAGTACTGTCTACGGACAATTGGTTAGAGTGCGCATCGCTTGAGAGTGGATAACTCCAGTAACGTACGAAAGGACTTTGGAAAAATCGGCCGACGGCGACATAACGAAGCTCTCTGCACTCGCGGACCAGGATATCAGATGCTGGATAGCAGGATCCTCCAACATGCTAGCGCAAAGGTTAGTGATTGATCGTGCTAGCCAATAGAGCAGTATCTCACTTGTATAGCTTGTGTATAAAGGCTGTCTGAACAATTTTCGGCTGATGAACAGCGGCAGCTGCTGCCGGTGGAGGAGCGGGCATGCTATTCGAGTTGTTGCTGCTACCGCCGTTGTGCGTAGCAGTGTTGCCGTTATTATTATTATTGGAGCCGTTGTCTTGTTCGGAGGCTTCTGTCGGTTTGGAATACTCGCTGGGTTTACCGTTGGCATCGGCGTCGGTACTCTGGGTCGCATTGGATGAGGGAGCAGGAGATGAGATCTCCATTGGGTCGCCGGTGGTTGGAGGCGACATCTTGATGGTAGGCGTTGGTATAGGGACGACACGAGCACCCATTGACTCGTTGTTGGAGGTCGGGATCGAGCGCGAAAGAATGTCAGTTCTGACGGCCATGTGCGCTGTAGCCATGATGGTCAGTCAGAATCAGAGTAGAGCCAGCGTCGGGGACGAGACGAGGCACGAGGCGAGAGGCGAGAGGCGAGCGACAAGCGGCAAGAGAGACGGGCAAAGGCGGGAGAAAACTGGGGGCGAACGGAGTAGATGAAGGAGGGTGGGCTTCCAAGACGATGTGGGACGCAAGTCTTCCGCGGCTAAACTCTGAGACGACGACGTAGGAAGCAAGACCGCGGTGGGTGGGGAATGAAGATGATCAAGATGGAAAGTATCCGATCAAAAACCGATATAGAACCGGTTCACTGGCGACAGAGGACGGGCGACGGCGACGACGATGTAGGGACTAGGAACGGAGGTGGATGCAGACGGGCACAAAGGTGGGCGCGTATGGTTTATGGCGTGCAGATGCGGTGCAAGGCCGGCTTCAGTGTCAGGGCAATTGGAACCTACTTCATTCTCTAAATGCGGGACAGTTGAAGGAGTTGCGCAGTTGGCCAAGTAATTCGTTCAACCGGTAAGTGTCCCCACGTGATGGTCAAGAGGCGATGGATGGTGAGAGTGAGGAGAGAGAGAGAGTTGAGAGAGAGAGAGTTGAGAGAGAGAGAGTTGAGAGAGAGAGAGTTGAGAGAGAGGACAATGCACCTAATAGTTGCGACAGAACTGTTCGAAAAACGGAACGGGGGCGGGCGTGGATTGCAGTCCACAGGCTGTAGTTCGTCGATTGTTGGTTCAGGGAGCACAGTCGCTGAAAGACTGGATTTGGAGGCGGGCACCCTAACCTGGGTAGCGTTGCGATCAGCCTCGCATGTAGCTTCAAGCGCTATCGAGCTTCTAGAAGGCGGGAGAGACAAGTGGTGATCACTGGGTTTGAGAGCAAGCCTGGTGCTCGGTTTGGAAGGAATCCGATGATGAGGTGAAAAATCCGAATGAGAAAGATGGCGGCCGGACTAGACGACGGAGGCAGCGATGACGAGAGCAGAAGTCGAAGCTCGGTGAGACCGGTTCTGAAGATTCCTCGATAGGGTTTCGGCGCACAGTTTCTAGATACGGATGGATGGAATCTCGACACAACCAACAAGCGGACTGCCAAGAGAAGGTAATAATCGATGAAGAATCGCTCGTAGAGGAAAAAGAAGTTCGATGTTTGAAGATATTACTGAGTCTCAATACCGCGACAATAGTAGATGGATTGATGCGGATGAGATAGAGGCTGAGGTTGCAATGCGATACTAGTAGAAGAGAAAGCAAAGAGATGCGACAGAGGGGCCCGAGGAGAAAAAGGAAGCTGGATTTAGAATAGAAGGGGGAAGGATCAATCAATATTTTGCAGGTGGCGGCGAAAACCCCAGTCAATGTTCATTTGAAGGGGGGAGGAGCGGAGCAGGGAACAAGAAGCCGGAAGCAAAGAAGCAAGGAAGGAAGTACTCTAGTAAAGAAGAAGAATCTCCGTGGAAGGTCTCCAGAGGCAGCGACACAAAGCCCGTAAGATCCAAGGAACCGGAACCTGTTGGAGATGGTACTGGGTGGGCTCCAAAGGTACAGACAGTACTAGTTAAGGCAAGGTTTAGACATTTCAAGCGGCGAATGGAACGAATGAAAGAAGCAAGACGAAAAGCCCACCGTTGGTCCAGCTGCCTAAGACCGCCGCCGGATGGAGACGATCAGAGGGCTCTGGAACAATAGAGAAGGCAACCTGACTTGCAAGAACGAATATCGAAGGGGGAGAAGGTACTACTACTACAGTGCTGTTACACACATTGAAATGCACACACGGAAGCGTAGGTACCTTTAGTGAGGGGAACTCCGATCAGATGCCAGCAAGATCCAATAAGAACAAGAGGAATGCCCACCTCCGCTTCCAACTCCCAACTCCCAACTCCTAACTTCCCAATCAAGATTAACACCCACATTCTTACTTTTTCCTTGCACCCACCACGCTTGACGTCCACGTAGTCCTCAACTCGGGCCGCCTTCTTACAACAAACATCTCGCCACTCTCCAGGAAACTTTTCCTTCTCTCGTCTTTGTCTTTTTCTTTTTCTTCGAGGGGTGTTTTAACACTTTGACATTAATGCCGAAGCAGCCACACGGCTCCTCAATTGTCAAGCGAAATGTCACCGAGCATCCACAGTCTATGCACTATACGGGCCTAATAACATTCGGCCCAAAGCTGCTTGGATGCGATGAACTTGATCGATATGAGGACTAAGGAAACCTGACAGACTCCAGGATCGTTCGATGACTGGAATTGATTCCAACGTTTTGGCTGTACTCTGTGATAGAAGGCTGTAGCTGGCCACGTTCCTACCATGGTACAGTAGCCGCTAGCTCGCTCTCAAAAGACACACATGGTTGCACTTTGATTGTAAGGTACCTACCAACGACAGCCACTAGCTGAATCAACCGGGAAAAGACAGGGGGGAGGGAAAACAGTTTATCACACATGTCAAAATTGACTTGGCGTCATCTCCATCCGTTGAAAGCTTCTCCAGCAAAAGCGTGCCATCAACGATCTGGAAATGCCGTGAGACAAAACCACGGCCTGTGGCGCCTGGCCTAGGCCCTCCATGACCATGACCATCCGCATGCCGGGTGCTGGCTGACTGAGCTAATTTCTGCTCATGATGTTGTCGCGACCAAGAACCAAGAGGAAAATTTCCTCTTTCAGTTGTACCGATTCCGGCATCTTGCCGCAGTGGAGCTTTGCATCTGTTGAGAGGGGGGTTACTTCGGAGCGGGACATAGTTGGTTCATCCATGATCTTGTTGAAAGTCATGGCTAAACAGTCTACTGAATGGAGAGCTGTAAGCGACCTCTCGAGGCATCATGTTTAAATTCAATTGCAAACTGGCAAAATTCCACCCGCCGTTACAATTATATAGATTGCATGCTTATTTATATCCAGGGAATGTGAGGTAATCAAATGTACAGTGCCCTTTCTGGAGAGACTCGGCGGAGACTCGCCGAGTGGAAACACATCTCAAATCTCTTCTCCACGTTCAAGCCAGATTGCCAGGGTAGGTCTTGATTCGAATTCTCTTTTCTACCCGTTCTTTGTCCTGGGTTCAGCAAGATCCTATTACAACTAGCTCCCCGATCCTTGTTGAGCTGGCCGGGCTTGGCTCTTGTTCTCTCCACCCAACAACAGTACGTGATAATGGTAATTAGTCGTACCGAGGAACACCTACCGGTAGCCATGTTGTAAGTATTTTGACCACTGCCAATATGGGCTGCTTCTGAGTTCAGGGACTTGAGTGACGGACAAATGAAAGGGGTTTCTAAAGTCAGTCATTATTCTAGTGCAGGTCTAGCGCTCATCTCACAGGAATGATAAAAAAAAAAAAAAAAAAAAAAGAGGCTGTAACAGACTATGAGAAGTTGTGAAATCGTAGTGACTCTCCAAACGGACCGTGCTACTAAGTACCTACTTGCAACCTAGTCAAGCATTCCTTTCATCTCTTGCCCTGCACGTGCTGTGTTGTCTACCTCAGCAGTGAAAAAGGCTATCGCCAAGCACTTTCCGAGCAGGGAAAATAGTTGTAAGCCTTCCAAAGCCAGGATCCGCGCTACCCTTGCACTGCGGGTGCACCGTGCTTCCCTCCTGGTCCGTCACCCGTGTTCCGCGTTCTGTAACCATGCTCTGTGCTTTTGATTGTGTGAGCCATCTTCCTTCCATCTCAACAACATCAACGTCAACATCAACATCAACGTATTCAACCCTCACCTGGACCCTCATTCCAGTAGGAGCTCCGTAATGTCTTTCTCTCTCTTCAACGGCTTCATCACCACCAGTTCCATAGCTGTTCGAGATCATCCGTGTATATCACTAAGGATGCCTCAGTCAATCCTCCTTTATGCACTGTCACTTTAATATCACGAGGCCAAGCTCGTCGTTCCTCATCAGCTCCAACCAAAACGGAGTTGAAAAGGAGACGAAACCAGATTTTGATGGTCAAATCCCGGCTTTCCACTGGCCGCAACTTATTCTAGGTGGCTGTTCATGGCCAAAAAAGATCCGCCTGCCACTTTGACAGTGGTTATGGATCTCATTATATCTACGGAGTACGGAACAGAGATTGGCGGCGTCCCTGATATCCCAAAGGCCTACCGACCTTGTGGCTGCAGCTCGGACAGCTTCCCCTAGCTGAGGCTAAAAAAGGACGAACTCCATAGACTCAGAACAAGCGGCATTGCCCCAAGCGCGATGTGAGCGATAAAGCGATGATCAACGGTCCTGAGAGCTAGCAGGCATCGTTCGCCACTCTGGAGCTCTAGCTTTTGCCCGGTTCCTCGCTGGCGCTTTGAGGGTGGGGCCTTTTAATCAATGCTCGATGTTGAGGTCCGGCCTTCCTCCACTTCACCCCCGGTCCCAGTTTTATCCCTAACTTGTTATCAACCAACATCATCTCTATCCCAGTATGTAAAGCCAACATTAACTATCCAACGTTACATTGTTGATCAGTTCAATGAAAGCTTCTTGGGCCCGCTCAGGCCTCGGGGATATATGTACATCCCACTAAGAAAGCCGAATGCAGCTGCCCTAGTTGAAGCCTCCTCGTTTCGGTTCGAGATGTTCGGTTCTTGGGTTGGGACAAGTATTTCCGACAAGGTTGACAGCTCCATTTATGGCTGGAGACGAGAGAGCCATTGGTAGCATTAGCGACTCTCCGCCGTTGATCTTGTTTCTAGGACAGCTGCTCACCACAACTTACCCATCTCTGAGCTCGCGACTAATGAATATCTGAGGCTGACCTTCAGATTTGAGATTCGACGCCATCAGCCATAACTTGCTTAGCATACGCCGAAAACATAGAGAGTGCCCTGGGTCAACAAACTTGGTCAAGCATGGAATGACAACATGGGCCTAGAAGCCCTGGCCTGGCGTGCACTAACAAAACGGTTTCCCTATGGTCATGTTCTTTGGAGGGTGTTGTCGAGGGAATAACCCATGGAGATGGTCAGCCCAGAGATACCAACCAGACATTGTCGGGCTTGTCGAGGTTCTATTCCATATCTCCATGGTGGTCGAAATTGAGGTAACCTATGCGGCCGAACTCAATCTTCAGCCCCTTGCTGGGATAAGTTATCTTCCTCAGCTTCTTGATCAGGACTGTCCTCAGGAGCCTTGTTGATCTCTTTGCATTACCATGTTCTTTACCAATCTTCAACCATTACCCCTTACTTTTCCTCTTTCTGACATTTCTACTTTATCATACCATGTCATTATTACGTATCGATCTCACGCGGAAAGCAAAGCCTGACTATTGCAAACTATACTAACTTAGACCCGGTAGCTATACACGGCTCGTCGTCCATACCTGAACCAACAGGCTGCACGAGTGACCTGACACTGAGTCCATGGCACGATTTGTACCACCGCCGCCGCCGCCGCCGCCAAAAAAAAAAGGTACTTGTTGCTATCAATCCGTACAGTCTCGTGCCAACCAGGATGACTCTACAATGCACTGTCACACGAGACTCCGACTCGTCTCCAATAGGTGCGACTGACCTCTGTCTTTAGTTTCAAATAGTGCACAGTAGAGCACGACTTGTTTTATACAACTAGAATGCGGCAAAACAAGATCTATAGAAGCGAGCTTTACGCCCATGCTGCTACAATGATCAACAACACATTGGACGTCCAATGGACGAGATTTCGTGTATGATAGAATGTACAAGTCACACTGTCACGGGCCAACCAACAAACTTCACAATAGATCGTCTTTTAATGCTAATAAATGAGAATATCCAACTCCGGCCACATGATATATCCACGTTCAAACCCAGTGTTCTACAATTATCATGACATGTCATCTCTTGGCGCAGAGTAACCTTTGCTCGTATATTCAACAAACAAGTAGAAGCAATGTAAACAATCGCTTAAAAGTCATCATCCTCCAGCCCTCCAGCCCTCTTCTCGCCAAACTCGCGAATCTTGTCTCCCAGAATTGTCCGTCCGTACCGCTCTGCCACCTTACCTGCCGCTTCGACCATGCGGCCTGTACGATCACGCATCAGCTGCACCATCTCGAGCGCACGCATGCCGCGGTCCTCGCCCTCACGACACTCAACGGCTAGGAGCTGCAGCAGAGTCTTGTCGATCTCGAGTTCGAGGCGTGAGAGCTGTGAGCGTTGGGTGTGGCTGCCTGACGTGGCGTCGACGAGGTCGCGGAGCTGGGTGGCCTGGACGCCGTTAAGCATGTACTGCTGCTCGAGCCTGCGAGTCTCGGCGTTCTCATCCTCTTCCTCATCGGCGTCGCCCATGGCGAGATCCTCAGATCCGCCTCGTTGCTGTCGTCGCTTGTCTGCCTTGGGTGCCGAGGTCAGGGGGATTGAAAAGTCGAATTCGGAGAGGAGAGGGCGGGGAAAGTAAGGATACTGGTCGCCGCCCTTGAGGATGATGCAGTGAAACTTGTTGTCAGCTGCAGCGATGGGAAAGTATGTCTCGTTCTTGCGCCCCGAGGATAGACGTGTAAGAAGCTTCGTGTCCAGGAGAGGCACCCAGCATGCTCGTGAGGGTTGTCGCCAGTGGAGCAAGGTAAGAAGCGTGCCTGTTGAGTCGTAGATGCAAGGGTCCTAGATCATGTCAGTCATTGCGGAGAATTTCCACATTCCTCGAGTGTTTCGCTTACACCATTATCTGAGAAGAATACGCTCTTGAGAGTTGCACCTTCTGGTAATGCTACTGTATCCTCATTCTGACATATCTCATCCCTCTTTACGTTCTCGATTGTGTACAAGAGACGTGTGCTGCCATCGGCGCCCATTGGGCCGTTACCCATCGTCAGGACGTAATCTCTCCAGCTCGCGCAGGTCACCATGGGGGAGCTCTTGGGGCGATACACTCGATAAGGCATACCGAAGAGTGTAAAGACCCGGACATAACTCCCACTAGTGGTGACCGTGATGAAAGAGTCACTGAGAGACATGGCAGTCACGGACTCGCCACGAGGCAGCTCGATGCGCCAGTCAGAGCGTTGTGTCCATGTCTCGTGAGGTCGATAAAAAATGACTGCGGGGGCGTCATCTTTCGGGGGAGATGAAAAGAGAATGCCGTGCTCGTTGAGACAAGCCTTGTCGTAGAGGAAGGTGTCGGTGAAATGGAAATCGCGGTGAAACTCGTGGTCGTAGAATTCGACCGTCACGGTATGATGTGAGTCCTGGTCAACGGCCCATACAAAGCCGATCAAATTGAGACATAGATATTTGCGGTTACCCCTCCACGGTGTTGAGCCAGGCTGGAATGCTTCGTGGTACTGAGGTTCCATGAGATGACGGCGCTTATTCGAGTGCGCATCCGGAGCATCCTCGTCGTTTCGTCCTCGCTTTTGACTCACGCCAACTGTGTACCCGGCGCCATCATCATCTTCTACAAAGTCATCATCGCCGTACCCCTCAGGCCCGTCAAGAAACGAGTCCAAACTCCCCAGAGAGTCCCGGCGAGGGCGAGCTGGCAATCTGGTTCCATCCTCAAGAGGCTGCCTCCTGTTGGCTGAAATCTCGGAACGAGGGTCGTGAATAAAAGGGGCAGGCTGCTGAGCCAGCTTGAGCAGAGGAGAGAACTGCTCGTTCAAGAACTCGGGATAGATGTAGACTTCTCCGTCTGTCGTGGTGAAGGAGAGAATGTTCTTTGTCGGATGCCACGCTAAATCAATAACATTGGAATAGTCGTATCGGCCGATCACGCCCTGGGTCTTGGTCTCCCAGACCAGCAATTTGCCATCCTTACTTGCCGACGCCAGCATCGCTCCGTTGGGCGACCAAGCCAGTGCCGTAATATCCGAGAGATGTCCATTGGCAAAAGATCGCTGCTTCTCCCAGTCGTTCTTGGAAACGATCTGAATGTCCTTTGTTGGTGTAGGCACAGCAAACGCCCGGCCGTCAGGATGCCACGCTACATGGGTCGACACCTCGCTCTCAGCATCGATCGACCCGATGATGCCGTCCACCTTTCGTATAAGCTCCGGCTCTTCAGAAGTAAGCGAGTAGACGTAGACGATGCCATCGGTGCCCGATAATGAAGCAAGTCGACCTTGAGGGTCGAAGCTAACATTTCGCACAGCGCGGTTGTGCTCTCGGAGGTGCTTGACCTGTGTGATATCCTTGGTATTAACGACCTTGACGCTCAACTCGTCACTTGCCACAGCACACCATTGTCCATCGGCCGTTAGGGCAACATCACGGATCGGAAGAGATGTGCGGACGAGGAAGCGCTCGAAGGAACCTGTTTCGAGCGAGTAGAGGCTGGCAGTGCCGTCCTCGGAGCCAACAACAAAGAAGCTGTCACCGGCGGCTACAGCAACGTTCTGTTCCTGACAATCGTCAATATTGATGGGTTCTCCGTCAGAGCCTGTCTTGTAGAGGCGGATGGTATTGTTGGAGCCGACTGTGACGAGACGGGAGCCATCAGGGGTGTATGCGCAACGTGTTGTACCCTGGGTATGGGCGGATCGAGGCAGCAGCCTTGAATTTGTTGTCGAGTCCATGATCTCTGACAATTCTAGACTTCGATGGGCATTTGAATGAGTCGAATCGATGAATACGGGAGAATGGTTGTTCGTAGTAGAGCTGTAGTTGTAAAGCGTAACTAGTGAACTATTGTGGAACCTGCAAAGAAGACGCGTTTGGGAAGTAGTGGAAAGCGCGTCGCAATTAAAAAAGAAAAATCGCGAGGACCCCGCGATTGCCCTGCTATAATGTTAGCTCTCAAGCCCCCTGGAACATTAGAAGCTTACAGAAGCCCCCACAGAAATTCATCAACCCCTCCACCCAACTCCAACGGTCAATGCCAGAGAATATCATCCTCGAATATTCAAGAGAAAGGTTGCTTGTTCAAGAACACATCTCATAAGAAATTCCAAATAATTTCAAGCATCTATATATTTAATCACACACAAAGTAGATCTTCGGCAAACGAAGATCCAGTACACAGTTCCCAGCCATGCAGTCGGCAGATCGTGGCCATTTCTTCGAGACGGAGTAAGTGTCCCCTTTTATAATCAAACCATTCACCTTCACTGACAATGGACCAAGTGCCTCACAGGCCTCAAGGCAAAGAAAAGCTGCCAAGGCCGATAACAAGAATGGCGAACCTATTTTGATGAAGTCAAAGATCCTCGCCGCTGTTCCCAACCCTGCCTCACCACTCAACTCCATCTTTATCGCTGAATCGGCTGGTTTTGTCCGCCATGTCAGCCTCGAGGTTGGTACCTTGACACTACAGCACTACAGTTAAACAAAGTGAACCAAGACTGATGCATCAACTAGACCTCCTCGACAAAGACCACCTACCGTGGACCCAAAGCTCCCGTGACATGTCTTGCCGTGGGTGGCCAGGGCAACAAGACCGTCTTTGCAGGCTCATGGGACAAGGATATCTGGTCTTGGGATATAGAGACGTCAAATCCCGGACGCAAGTACAGTGGCCATGCCGACTTTGTCAAAACCGTTGTCTGTGTTGTCGTTGGCGGAAAGCATCTCCTCATCAGTGGAGGTGCCGACAAGAAGATTCTCGTTTGGGATATCGACACAGGCCGACGGTTGCATACCCTCCAAGACCCGACCACCACAATGCTTGCTGTTCAGCACATTGCCGTTGATCCTGTTCTCAGCACTGCCGATTCTGCCGTCTTCGCAAGTGCGAGTAGTGATCCCAACATCCGCCGTTGGAAGATCACACTAGACGACTATGAGCAGCTTGCCGAGACCTTTGTCGGCAAACCCGATGAAGAGCGCCTTGCTATTCAAGAGCACGAAACAAGTGTATACAAGCTTGTGTACGACGACACGAGTGACGACGACGCCGACCTCTGGACCGCCAGCGCCGACGGTACGGCCAAGTGCCTGGCGAGGTCCAGAAACTTCGTGACCGATGACTCCTTCGAACATGGCGACTACGTACGCGGTGTTGTTGTCACAGAATCCTGGGTCGTCACGGCCGGACGTGACGAAGATGTCAAGGTCTGGGATCGCTCAACCGGCAAGCTGTACTGCACGCTGGTCGGCCACTACGAAGAAATCACAGACCTACTCCCGCTGAGAGATCCACAAGGAACCTCCCGCAAGGCCTGTAGTGTTAGCATAGACGGCACGATTCGAACGTGGCCTCTGAACAAGTCAGAGCTGGACGAAGTGGTCGTCAAGATCCAGAAAGCGGCAGAGCCCAAGGAAGAGGAGAAGAAGAAGGAAGATGGCATGCTGACTGCCGAGGAAGAAGCCGAACTGGCCGAACTGATGGACGACTAGATACAGTATCCGTGAGAAGAGAGGATACAGCAATATCACTTGATGGATAGCGAAACACGCCACGTTGTTTTTGCTCTCCCGATGTCGTATTGTCGAGACACGGATACCTGCTCGTAAAGCCCTTGTACCTCCTGCATCCCGTTCCTGAATTGGTCCCTTGTCCGAGTGTAGCACCACCTGAACTCAGTTCGATTTGACTGGTGTACGGAGCGGCTAGAACCACGATTTTTTGCATGGTTGTACCAACTGACCCGATAACCAACTCTCCTGGGACGATAACCACGAGACATGTCTTAGCTCATTGTGCGAACGCTTCTCGTGTCTAGGATAGACAAGACATGCGAGGTCTCCTTAGATGTCGGGTATGGTGGTTGTTTGGTATGGCTATGTACCGTTTCCACGGATCCCATATGCAACTCGCCTACGCTTAACTTCCGAAGAGCCAAAAAGAAATGTCTCAATGTTGGTCCATGGTTGAGCTTAACTCCCAAGTTTGTCTTGTAACTCTCGCCATTTGAATTCCACGATCACGGCCCATAGTCCTTGAGAGCTGAGAATTGAGGCCTCGAATCCAAGTTGATGAAGCTGCAGATGGACACCCAGTCCGGCCAGTCACTTTGGGAATTAGCTTGGACCTGGGTAGTTAGACCGAGAGGGCTCGCTAGTAGCCAGGCATTTTCCTAAACAACAAGGCACCTGCAATTAGCAGTCGGACTGACATCTCCAGCCAAAGCTACGCAAAGTTGTTTGCTTGATATTCCGTGTTCATTGATGAAGGACTAATTGTTATTACCAGTAATGTGTATCGGAGGATTCAAACGAGTTTCGAGAATATTGGGGAGCTGAAAAGATGCCATGCTCGCCGCTGCAGTGCGCTCGAGAGGGTCATTGAGCCTGGGTGTAGGCAAATACACTCGTGCTTAGACATTTAGCATCGACGTGATTGCACGGCTCGTGTAATGTAACCAATGTAGCGAGCCGAGACCGCATAGAGGGACTGCCCTGTCAATTACAGTGATCTTGTGTTGTACAATAATCAAACTGCAATCCTTTAATGGGGTCGTGGAAGAGTGATCTGCTCATGTAAGAGCTGTCAGTCGACGGCGTCACGTCGTGTTTGCTGGTCTGAGCACGACAACAATCATGACCATGGCCCTGGTTATTTCGACTGGCCGAATCATTCCAGTACATGTCCCGTTTGACTTCCCACAGTGTCCAATACGACATTACGCTGTCATCTCAACTCGTGTATCGGGTATGGGCATCTGTAACATGCAGGGGCTGCCGCCCGACCAACACGATTCAGACCCAGTGAGCTGGATGCCCAACGCACCGCACCTTGCAGAGATGATGCAAAGTCATCTACAGCAAAATGTGGCTTTGGTTCGACTCATCCACCAACAACAAGCAGCAGCAGCAGCGCCACCACCACCACCGCCACCACACAGCGGCAGTATCTTGCAGCCGGGACCCATGTATTAGCGAAGGTTTGAGGCAAGTGGCGGCGTCCCATGCATGCCGCAAACGAAGAAATCAAATAAGAAGATGCCTGTTCCAATAGAGATGTATCCTGCCGGTTCGAGAAGACTTCCATAGCTGCGCATGCACGTAAAATCTGCCGGCAAACACCTTGTTCGAGGGATGGAATCGAATAAGGCTCTAAATTATAAACTCGGGCCACGCCTAGTTACCGACCGCTTAGGAACAGTTTTGCCTAGACGGTTATGCTGATAGCGCTTTCAGGGGTGACATCCGATATTGTGTGGGATAAGGTTGTCGCGTGGCCAATGAAGTATACAACGCATGTTGAGCGTACTACAATAGTAGGTCAGTAGTAATACCAGAGAATGACAAAGTACTGGTAGCTGTTCTAGTCATGCTTGGTAGGCTGTCGCTGACGGACTCGTTCTAGACAGCCCTGACCAATGGTACATGTACGACGTTCGATTGCGTTAGAAAAGTCTTTATCTCACACCCTACCGTCACTGTTCCCTTCTCCTCTCCGGTGCCGCAAATAACAAACATCCTTGAGGCTCGTTTCCTTTGTCATGGTGGTGGTGATGACGATCGTTCGTTGCCCCAATCTAGACCCGTCATCATTGTGGAGTTAGCGAAAGGAGAAATGATCACGCTTTCACTTTCAGCACATCCCAGCTCACCGGCATGTCCTGGCTCCGTTGTTTCTTCTTCCGTTATGGCGGATCTGGAAGCACTAGCGTTAGCAAATAGCGAGGGACGGCCAGAGGGTTAACAAGCGCGCTGGGCGAGGTTTTTAAAGCTTCGCGTCTGAAGCGACTAAAGGCGACACGATGGGCGAAGGAGAACATGCCACTGGGGTTGGGCCCTTGATCCAGCAAGTGATAAGCAGTTATCTCGTAGCAAATTCTTCAACGACTGTCAGGGGTCGGCAATGGGGCCAAGATGGTGGTGGCGGCCAACATAACCACCACGGCAATGATAAACCACCAGGCTCGATGTCCCGTGGGTCCCGCTCTAAAAGAATATTTGATCGGCGACAAGGGCCTCGGTATTCAACAAGATCGGTTCAGCGTCACGCCGAAGCGTCGAAATGATCGAGATAGATGTTGGCGAATTTTCACGTCAAATGCCATTCCTGCTCTTTGGTTATTATTGTAATGCTGTTGGCCTTGGGTGAATCCATTGTCGCGACCACAGGCATACTATCAAAGGCTTTTGGTCTGGCTCTTGCGTCATGAAAGTGATCTCTAGTAGCCAACCGGGGCAACCTGTAACTCTACCATGAGCCTCCTGATCAATGCTTTTCTTCCTGACAGGGCTTTTGATCGAGGGCCATCGAAGACTCGAACACAAGCTCAACATGGCCGTTGTATCGCAGTCAACCTTTCCGTATAATCGGTATTACACCAAGGTCAGCAGAGCCGTGGAACACCGGAGAACTGATTTCTAAGCCTTGTGACTTGTGTAGCATGTCTTGGAGAACAACCAAAATTGGAAAACAATGGAGAGGTGATGTTCCGGGACCAGTATCGGGTCAGTGCCTCGACATAATGTTGGACAAGGAACTGGCTCGCGGGCCACACCGTGCAATCGAGCACACTAGCAGAGGACTAATCCAACGTGCGACAAAGGCGTTTCTGCTTCTCTTGGGTTGTGTTGCCTTCCAAGTTCTTCCAAACTTGCGTCAACACCAGCGTATTGGGATGCTCATGCTTGGGCTTTATCATCTTTGCAAGCTCGATGATGTTTGCTCCTTCTTTCAACCTTATCAGATGTCAGCGTATTTAGTCGACGACAGTAATCCAGACTGAGAGGACTCTGATGAGTAAAAGCTACTAAAACATAGTAACACCATCAAGTTGGTTTCCTTGATTCATACAAACCTGATTGTACATGGCTCAACCTTGTAGAGGACCCTTGATCCTGGAGATGTTTTCTCGACCAGAATCCCTGCAAAGAGGACAATGGCGTATATCGTGTCCTGCTACTGCTGCTGCCAAATAGCAGTAATATGTCGTTTGATACTGGTTGCGCAAACAGCTCGCCAAAGCCCAGGCCAAATGTGAACCCTTGCTCCCAATACCCTACCCACTTGCATCGGCGATTATGGTCTCATATTCTCAGTATCACTGTGGATTTGAGCGTCTCGTAAGGGGCTCGAAGCGCGCGGGTTCGCACTGGTCACTGTCGGTGCCCGGCGTTCAACTTCAAAGGCAGGAGTAAAAACGGCATGATCAAGAGGCGAGCGCGAAACAGCTCCAGCCAAGGCTGTTTGACGAAGGCTGATCGGGACCACAAGGCTCCAAGACGATCTGGGGACTCAAAGAAAGTCTCCGCAGTAGTCAATATGGTTGGTTACTGACGTCTTCAGCTGGTGCCATTCAGCGCTCCGTTCCTTGACGGCCATGGAGACACAGCAGGTCTAGCGAAACCTCTCTCGGTGGCTTGCGTCTCGATGCAGTAGTTGGTCGTGGCAGGGTTTGACAACGATTTTTTTTTTTAAATTTGCGCTTGAGAGACAGAAGGTGGAGGTAGTGGAAGCTGAGCTGGAGTGTGGAGGGTGGAAATAAGACTGCCAAATAGGAGTTGACAGAAGCGTCTGAGCAAGATCTTCAGAGTTCCTGCCGTCTTATACAACGGCAACTGTCCGCACCTGGTAGCAATTTCTCATTCTTGTGAATCCCCTGCACCTGCCTTGCAATTTTAGAGCATTTGCTTGACCGTTCTTTTCTAGTCTGCTTCTAGATCAGCCTGTGGCTCTTCCCCTTCTAATTCCATCTAAACGTTTACTTTCCTTCACCATCTTCACGCCTCCACGATATTTCGAGACACACCACATTCAATACAGAACTTAGCTTCTCCCGTCTCAATACCTTCAACCGAGTATCCTCGCCGTACACTGGCAATATCCTGTTTCTAGGGACTTCGTCTGTTCGTCTTATGTCCTCTCTGTTTTTTTGCTTCGGTGGTACTATAATAGTACTCTTGCTGCACAACCCTTCGAAACAGCAAATCTACCTGATTCAACTCTTTCACGCCCCGATATCTATCTGCATGAGAGTGCGTCACCATGGCCACTGATGAGAAGCTCGGCAGCGTGGTCGCTTTTGAGGGCCATGCCGAAACGATTTCTACTCAGTTACGCCTCCTTCCCACATCTCCTCAACTGCTCATCCTACCAAGCGTTGAGTGTTACATCTCGAAATCCGACATGGACGATGAATTCGACACTCGCACATTCATTAAGAAAATGCACACCGCTGCCCTTGCTCGACAACAGGCTGCCCAGGAGTTTCTAAGAGGATCGACCCCTAACAGCAAGCGTCTCGTCCTCATGAACGGCGGAACTCCAGGGGCCCAGGCTCTATGTATCAAGGCTATTATGGAGCACAAAACTGGAGGAGACTTTGCTCATGCCGAAGCCATCTTCAACAACCTGGTCAAAGAAGGTGTTGCGGGACTAGACGGTTTTGCTGCAGACCGGAGTCGAAGGCATACATTCGGGCTCGACAACGAGGAAGAGTATGAAGAAGGACTCGAGGACCCCATAACACGGGCGATGCGAGCCGCCGATGCTCTGGATCGCCAGACTGCTAGCCTCCAGACTACGAACGAACTCGATCTGACTTTAGCGGCACGACCTCGAAGGAGCAGTCTGCCACTGTATGGGTACGTTGACAACTTTGGGGACGCCGCCCCTTTCTTCGTGTTTGGTGCACAAGAGCAGGAGGAAGCCGAGAGTATCTTTGCCGAGACATATGACGGAGGTCCCTCTCCCTATACCCCCAAGTTTACTCTCACACACCATGACCAACCCTTAACCGGCCTGTATTCTGGATACACCCATCTTCAGCCGCCATCTCCCGGCACTCCGATACCGCGCTCCCCCAGTTGCACTGGCGAGACGTATGGAATGGCCGTGCCTTCATCGCTTTGCCCGGATCTATTTACACCTCGATCCGATGTTTTTAGCATTCATTCTACGGATAATATTGTTTACGGTGAAGCATCACTGCTCGATATGCGACATGCTGGTCGTAGGGCAACCTTGACTAGAGTCAAATCTTTGGATCGAATCTATCTTACCACTCCAAGATATAGAGACTTATGTATCCCTCCCAGCCCTACAGAACCTGGCCGCCAGCACAACAAAGACATGGAGCAAAAGCTATCCCCCGGCATCCAACGACATTCTTTCACTGTTGTAGTCAGTGCCAAGGACTCGCAGTCGGACAGTTTCAGTTATGCTGAGAGACCAAGGACAATTGTTGTCCGATCTACCAGGCCGATTATCAAGGTGGCCCCTGTTCCGTCCAAGAAGAAAAGAAAGCCTGCTCGTGCATCTTACATCGATCGTGGGACGGATGCACAGAGCAATTGTGAACCAAAGAAACCTTTCGAGCCTGTCTTGAACTTCTGCGAAGACCTGGTTGTGCATTTCAAGGACGAGGTTCCAGAAACCTTACTTGACTCTATCATGAAGGGGTTCAGGACTGGACACTACCCTGTCGCATGCCACTCCCCGACAACTCCCGAAGTTGACCAAGTCAATACTCCAAGCCCTGAGACACCAAAGCTTCAGTCTATTCATGACCCTCGTTGTATCAATGAGGAAATACGGGAGCCAGCTGTTGTCATCCGAAGTAGCTACACGGGTGAGTATGATCCATTTGCATATGCACAGCCCATCTGGCCTCAGATAAAGCCACTACAAAAAGTTCCCCGGCTGCAAATCGAGCAACAGCAGACTCCTGCTAGCAGACTTACTCTTCCTGCTGCTTCGGAGGGTAACAAGAAGATCCACGAATTCCGGATCAATGGCCAACAAACAGCTGTCACTGTCCAAAACTGCTTGCGTTCCATGCTGAAGGATCACTTTCCCCCAGAGTCTCAAGGCTACCGCCAGTTTCGATTCCCTCTGCTCCCTGAATTAGAAGGCCTTTGGAGGCCCGTTTTTAGTCAGACTGATCCTGAAAGCCCTCGTAAGGACGGTCGTCCAGTTGACCATATATTGGCTATAGGGGCCCAGCGTGGGGTTATGAAGGACTACGCATCAGCTATCACCGGTCGGCTGGAAAAGCTGGGAACCAAGTCTAACGGTATGAGCCGAAGTGGAAGGCTTGATTTTAGGTATGAAGCCTTTAGAGCTATGTGAATTTATTTTGCTAATTGCAGTCAGGTATCTCCTTGCCAACGCTATGCAGGCGTATACAGCTCAGCCCCTGACAAGCCAGATGCACGAGAACCCGTTCGCAAATTCCTACCTGCTGGCTACACTCATCGTTCCTCATCTCGAGACATATCTTGCTCTTCATGGAGAAGTTAGGTTTCTTCTTCTAGAATACCCCCCGGAGCATCTCCCTACCATGTTGGCTCTGCAAAAGCTTGTGGGCGTCGGCATGATGAAGGTGGCACAAATAGTCGATTCCAACAGCAGAGATGACCTGCCGTTCACACATATCAGTGGGAAAGCATCGATAACCAAACCCGAACAAGGGCTTACCGGCCGTTCTGGGGCATCTCATTCACCATCTTCGGGGTCATGCCATGATGTTACCGTATCAAAGGCTAACTTCCTGCTCACGTCTACTGCGAGTGAAGCTGAGATTGAAACGTTTATCTTGACTGTTCTTAAGATTCTTTCTCGGATTTCTTCATTCTACGCTCCGGAAGTGTTGACCAAGAAGCCATCGCCGAAGAAATCAAAACCGCCAATGCTCCAAGGGACTTTCTCTGCATTTCCCCGCGTACCATCAGGGCCGCAGAGTCCACCAATGACCCCTGCTTTTACGGCTAGACCGAATGCTGGAGCATTGCTCTCCTCGAGTCGATCAAGTCGAGCACCATCAATCGCCGAGACAGTTAAGACGGCTAGATCTACGAAAAGTAGACGTAGTAGGGTCGAACCTCGACGAAAACCATGGGCTAGTGATGCTCAATCCACTCTCACCGTGGACATCGATGACAGTGATTGGGATATGGAAGACCGGCGAGTCATGCCTATTTTGATGCAGAAGGAAGATGCTCGCTACGGCAACACTCGAAAAGCACTCAAGTTCCTTGGTCTTGCTTAGTGCTCATTGTTATTGTATGGATATAACACTCTCATATCGCCGCTCAAAATGCAGGCTTTATGACATCGCCTACTCAAGGCATTTTCCTTCTTACATTTGATGAAATTTAGTGCTGGACCTTTAGATACCCGATGAAGGCCTGCAATACGTTGGCAACGATAAACGCTCCCTCTACGAGTTAATGCTAATTGACTTAATTTTGAATCGTGCTATTACCTTTTATCCCTTATCGTTAGCGTGTATAGGTACTCTTTTGAATATGAGTTGGCGTCAACTAGAGCGACTAGCCACATTTGACGACTATCGCATGAGGATAGGCAGTGTCTGCCCGTCAAAGGCCCAGTGTCTCTCATGTGTGTCTACAATACTTACACCATTAGGATATGTCTTGTTTGCCTGGTGTTTCAAACTGACGAGACGCTGTGGTCAGGATCAGACCTCGCACTGACATGGAACCGACGTTGGTCTAGGTAGGTAGAACAGCAGAGGGAAGCATACATGTCATACTACCACAATATTCCAAAGAGAATAATACTAAATCCACCCTCATTAATTTGGAAAGAAGAAATCACTCCCTCTCATACGTACACTGAAACAAGCAGACAAACAAACAAATGCCATGACCAGCAGCTACCAAGCCTAGCGAGGGAGGAGGAAGGGAAAACGATGGGGACGATACCCAGGACCACGCGTTCTCTTCTGTAGTGGTCTATGAGGGACTGAAGCGAGGAAGTCAAGACGCAACACATTGGGTGAACTCGCAAGGAAGAGAGCAGTTGACCAAGACGACTCACTGGCATGGTCGGCAACGGGGGGCGTGGGCTAGCAAGAAAAACAGCCTTGAATAGAACCGACTAAAACAAAACAACCAAGAAAAGTCTCTCCATGTTCTGATTTCGCAAAAGGGCCAAGAAAGAAAGAGACAAGAGACCAACAAAACAAAGAGAGAGGAACACTACAACTTGCAACCCCCAGTCCTTTGTCGTTGGGAAATCTGCCATCGTCTTTATCATTTCCGTGAGACCCCTTCACTCCTTCAATAGTCCTTCGCTGTTGTCCCCCATCTCTCAAGTCTCCCTTTGACAAACTGTGTCGAATCTTGTAGTGCAAGTCCTTCATAGCAAGAAATTCAAGTATCGTCTTCCCAATGCAATGAAAAAAGACAGGAGGGGGAATGCCATGTGTTTGCGGCCATGGAGAGCGAGATCCAAGTGAACATGATTTGGTCTAATGCGCAGAAAAGGGGGGGGACGGGGG